>PISX010008673.1:22313-80360 GCA_004024625.1 Mellivora capensis | reverse complement strand
GTTCCTCAAAAAGTTGAAAATAGAACTACCCTATGACCCAGCAATTGCACTACTGGGTATTTACCCTAAAGATACAAACGTAGTGATCCGAAGGGGCACGTGCACCCGAATGTTTATAGCAGCAATGTCTACAATAGCCAAACTATGGAAAGAACCTAGATGTCCATCAACAGATGAATGGATAAAGAAGATGTGGTATTTTTAACTTTTTGAGGAAACTCAAACTCAACAGCCATTCTCCAGAGTGGCTGCACCAGTTTGCATTCCCATCAACAGTGTTAGAGGGTTTCCTTTTCTCTGTATCCTCACCAACATCTGTTTCCTGGGTTGTTAATTTTAGCCATTCTGACCAGTGTCACGTGGTATCTCATGTGGTTTCAATTTCTATTTCCCCTATGCCAAGTGATTTTGAGCTCTTTTTCATGTGTCTGTTATTCATTTGTATGTCTTTTTTGGAGAAATGTCTGTTTATGTATTCTGCCCATTTCTTGACTGGATTTTTTTTTTTGGGGGGTGTTGAGTTTGTTAGATGGATTCAGGACTCATTGTTATGAGTGTGAGGTGGCAGGTGGCCGGAATAACACTCAGATTTAGACAGGACTTTATACTAGCAGTGGGTTTGGGGACACTTTGATAGCAATGAATTATTTGGGGAATTGGTTGGTTCCACTTGGGATCTGGTCACTGTGAGTGGAGTCATCAGTATTATCACCGAAGAGGTGAGTGGAAGGATGGCACTGGGTATAAGGGTTGGAGTTAGAGCTGTGCTGATTCTATGGGAATTTCTAGTTCTATGGGCTAATGGTATTTGACATCAAGGAAATGGAAGGATGGCCTATACAGGGGTGTGGATGAACAAATGTGAAAGCAGGATTGATTTCTAAGAAGCATCGATTGTTGTGTTAAGTCAGCTAGAGGAGCTGACATTAAAAAAGGGAGGTGAAGGAAGAATATCAGGGAGAATGTTTTGTACCAGAACCTTGAAAAATGGTTTACAATGGAGATCTTTGTACCAAAAAAAATGGAACTGTGTGATGGGAATATGGTGTTTCTGAGTTATTTATTTATTCATGAACAGGAAGATAGTTGAGTGAATATGGGATTTGGGTGTGCAAGTCAAAGAAATTGAGTATCTCAGGGTTGGGAGGGACATAATACCACTGAAGATGAGGCACGAAAGCTAAGAATGCCATGAGGTAGTGTGTCTTAAAGCATAGTAAAGAGATACTGAAAACCTGAACTCTTGGGATACAAAGAAACCTATGATCCTTGTGCCCAAATATGGTGGGTCAGGGGGTACCAGCATGTGTGTGGTTGACACTGACACAGGTGGGAAGAGGGAAACATCCTCTAGGGAACATGGTGGAGGAGAAAGGGTCTGGAGTTGGCACTGGGTAATGACCTCAAACTTTCTGTCCTTGACTTATATCTGCTTGATGGTGTCCCAGAACTAATTGTCCGTGTGTGGTGCCCGCATCTGCAGCATCAGCACCACCTGGGAACCCTTAGAAATGTAGATTCCTGGCCCCACCCCAGACCTACTTGGCTTGAGGTCCAGAAACCCAAGTTTTAGCAACTCTCTGGATGATTGTGATGCCTAGTGCAATTCAAGACATATTTCCTCATGGAGAGAGAAGGGTGGAAAATCCAAATGAGCAGAGAATGTTCTTTGTAGCTGGTGGTCCTCATCTCTCATTTTATTCAAATATCACATTTCTTTTTGTTTTCAAAGAGCAAGCTCAAAAGAAACATGATGCTCCAGACCACAGAGAAGAAAAGACAAGTCCATTTAGCCAAGGACAAGAAAAGACATCATGAAAGAGCTGCACCTCCTACAAGGCTGACCAGTTGCATTTTTAAAAGGCCAGTCACAAGCATAACTTCCCATCCTGGCAATGAGGTCAGGTATAATCAATGGGACAGGGCCTTGGAGAAGCCCCAGCAAATCTCTGCATACAGCAGACTGCTGGGACTCCAAGCCCACAGCAGCAAAGGAGAAATTTTAAGTACTTTGGACTTCATAAGTACCTTACAAGTAATTGCACTAGGCAGTGCTGGTGTAGGGTCTCTACCTAGTGGCCCTTGGCCCAGCATGGTACCATTTTGGGAAGGGATGGTCCCAGGAGTGGGTCTCCATCTCCCATCACCCATCTGCAGACAGCAAGTAACACCTGGAGATATCCGGAGACAGACTTGGAAAGTGAAAAAATCAAGAAAGAGACTGGCTGAGGCCTTGAGGGCAGACAGGCTTGCCAGGGAAGTGGAGAGAGCCAGAAGCCAAGAGGGACATTCTGACAACTAGAGGAAAAGTTGGAAAAGGTTGTGTGGAAGGATCCAGTAGGGTGCTTCACTGTGAGACAGCCCCACAGTTTCACTTCCTGTCACGATGTCAATCTTATTTCTTGCTCTATACCATTGTGCTTTGTTACATCAAAATTGTACTTCATTAAACTCTTGAGAGACAAAGTAGTGAAAGAGCAGAGTGGTGGTTTTGTGGGTAAGAGATTGGAGAGAAACACGAATTATATGGTTTCATTTATATGTGGAACATAAGGAATAATGCAGAGGACAATAGGGGTAAGGGGGAAAACTGAATGCAAAGAAATCAGAGAGGGAGACAGACCACATGAGACTCTTGACACCAGGAAACAAAACTGAGGGTTGTAGAAAGGGAGGAGGGTAGGGAGATGGGGTAAATGGGTGATGGGTATTAAGGAGGGCATGTGATGTGATGAGCAATGGGTGTTACACCCATTGTTCAATGATGAATCATTGAACATTATATCAAAAACCAATGATGTATGATATCCTAGCTAACTGAATTTAATAAAAAAAGAAATAAGAAATAAAAAAAGAAAAAAGAAAGAATCTTTGCTAGCAGGCTCACTGCCTTCGCTCCGAATGAAAATTGTCCACCCCACAGCACAGGACACATTGAAATTATTCAATAAACAATTCATTTTACTTATAAACAATTTATCCAGTAAACATTATGATCATTTATGGTGAACAAATAATTGATGGAATAAATGTGTCACATCACAGAAGTCAGAGGGGGAGACTGTCTCACTAGGGTCAGGAAGGAAAAGAAGTGATGTGATTCTGGAAGATTCTGGCATTTTCTGGACTTCTTAAACTTTTGGTAGAGTAGTTTTAGCAGAGATGGGGAAGGAAGCCTGATTTCAGAGGGTCAAAGACTGAAAAACAGAAGGCTAGAGAGTGAGTGGAAGTGGACAGCTATGCCTCAGACAGCTGTACCTCGTGCCTCCTACAATAGGCACTGGATTTAACTTAGTGAAAACTCCCTCCCAGAGCCAGCAGGTTTGGTGGCGGCTGATTCCACCCCAGAATAGGGACAGATCTGACTCTTCAGTGTGAGCTAATCTGCATATTCCAAACTCTCAATGTCCTGGGGTAGGACATCCCCCCTCTGGTCCAGTAGGATCCAGGCACAGAGCCCTTTAGGGAACATGAGGTGGAACCCAGTATACAGGGCTTTTACCTGCCAGACCTGGCATTCTGGGAGGTGGAGCTGAGTGAGGTCACGGTGTAGGAGTCTGGGTTTGAGACCACCTGGGAGGACAGCATAGTAGGGGTGGGCATGGGGGTGGGCAGGACAAGACCCGCCCCCCTCGTTTGTATTCTGCAAGTATCTATGTCTGGACATAATCTACTCAAGTTCCATCAACATAGCTGATTTCTACCCTCATTGAATATTTCCTATTTTTATTTTCTATTAAATTGTTTTATCTTAAGTTAATTTTATTTTATTTATTTTTTTGGAGGAGTAAATTATTTATTTTTTAATTTAAATTCAATTAGCCAACATAAAGTACATCATTAGTTTCAGATGTAGCGTTCAATAATTCAGTTGCCTATAACACCCAGGCTCATCTTTTAAGTTAATTTCTGTTGTTTTTCTCTCCCATGTATTTAAGTTATTCCTGACTGGTTTCCAGATGTAGGCTAAATTTCAGGGAGTCAAGCTGAAGAACGAAGGTGTTCCTTCCCAACCTGGGCCCAGTAGAATGACTCTCACAAAGAAGGGTGGTAAGAAGAAGGGCTGTTCTGCCATCAGCGAGGTAGTGACCAGAGAGTGCACCACCAAATTCACAAGCCCATCCATGGAGTGGGTTTCAAGAAGTGTGCCCCTTGAGCACTCAGAGAGATCTGGAAATTTGCCATGAAAGAGATGGGACCTCCAGACATGCACATTGATGCCAGGCTCAACAAAGCTGTCTGGGCCAAAGGAATAAGGAATGTTCTAGACAGTATCCATGTGCGGCTGTCCAGAAAAATGTAGTGAGGATGAAGATTCACCAAAGAAGCTCTATATGTTGGTTATCTATGTACCTGTTACCACTTTAAAAAAAATCTACAGATAGTTAATGTGGATGGGAACTAATTGCTGATTGTCAAGTAAAGGTTGAAAACTACAAAATGGAGAAGGAGAAGAAGGATGTGGAGAAGAGGAAGAAGAAGAAGGAGAAGAAGGGGAAGAAGGGGAAGAAGAAGAAGACGACGACGACGATGACGGAGGAGAAGGAGAAGAGGAGGAGGAGGAGAAGAAGAAGAAGGAGAAGAGGAAGAAGGAGAGGAAGAAGGGGAATAAGAAGGGGAAGAAGAAGGGGAAGAAGAAGGAGGAGGAGGAGAAAGGAGAAGAAGGAAGAGGAAGGAGGAGAAGGAGGAGGCAGGGGGGAGAGAGAGGGGGAGAAAGAGGAATAATAAGAAGAAGGTGTTCAGGCGTGATAACTGGGGACCTAGGGAATTTACATGATGGCATCCTGCATGGTCAGCGACCTCCAGGACATCTGTATGATAGGCCATGCATTGATTAGAATTTTAAAGACAATGTACTATATTAGCTTTTGATGGTTTGAATGAGAAAAAATGGGGAGTCCTATGGTCAATTCATGGTTTATCAACAGCAGAGAATCCTCCCTTGCCTCTTCCAGGTCCTGGTGCTTGTGCATTCCTGCTGCTGTAACCCCAGTCTCTGTCTGCATCTTTTACACAGCCTGATTCCCTCCACATCTCTATGTATCTTCTCTTCCTAGAAGAACACCAGTCATTGCATTTATGGCCCACTCTAAACCCAGCCTGAGTGCAGCGTGCTACCTAACACTTCTTTTTTGACTAGGCTTCTTTCCTCCATTCTTGACTCTCTCCTCCCTGACCTCAGCTCCCTCCTTTCCTCCCTGTCACTTCTGGACCCAGTTGGTTCTCTGGGCTCTCTCTGGATGGTCACAATTTCTCTGATTTTCAGGGCTTCTGTTCAGCTCTGTCAGATGTCTCTCTCTGCCCCACCACTGGCTTGGCTCATACCAGTTTGGTTTGTTGCATTTTATTTTTTCTTATTTCAAGGAGGCAAGAGATCTGCACATTGGAAAGTATAAAACACAGAAGGAAATTGAAGAAGACAAATAAATGCAAAGATATCCTGTGTTCATAGATTTTAAGAATTAATGTTATTAAAATGCCTATTCTGCCCCCTATTCAATGCAATTTCTATCAAAATTCTATTGGTATTTTTCAGATTTAAAAAAAAAAAAAATCTACAGTGGAATATTACTCAGCCATCAAAAATGAAGCCTTGCCATTTGCAATGATGTGGATGGAGCTAGAGGGTATTATGCTAATAATAATGGTAATAATAATGCTAATAATGCTAACAAGGCAAAATAAGTCAATCAGAGAAAGACAATTATCATGTGATTTCAGTCATACGTGGAACTTAAGAAACAAAACAGGATCATAGGAGAAGGGAGGGAAAAATAAAACAAGATGAAACCAGGGAGGGAGACAAACCATAAGAGACTCAACTCTAGGAAACAAACTGAGGGTTGCTGGAGGGGAGATGGGTGGGTGGATGGAGTAACTGAGAGATGGACATTAAGGAGGGCACTTGCTGTAATGAGCCCTGGGTGTTACATGCAACTGATGAATCACTAAACTTTACCTCTGGAACTAAAAAAAAATTTTTTTCACGCCGAACTACAAAATACTCCAAATAGCTAAAGCAATTCTGAACAAAAAGAAAAAAGCTGGAGGCACCACACTTTCTGCTTTTACTTTTTTAAATTTTATCTTTTCAGTGTTCCAAGATTCATTGTTTATGCACCACACACTTTCTGATTTTAAATAATATTACAAAACTATAGTGTTCAAAGCAGTATGGTACTTGCGTAAGAAATGACAGACACACCAATAGAACAGAATAGAGGGTCCACAAATAAACCCACACACATAAGGTCAACTAATTTTCAACAAAGTCACTAAGAATGTAGAGTTGGGAAAGGATGGTCTTTTCAGTGAATGGCTTGGGAAAACCAGATATCTACATGGAAAAGATTGAAAGTGGACTCTTACATCATGCACAAAGATCAACTTTTTTTAAAAAGATTTTTTGTTTATTTATTTGACAGACAGAGATCACAAGTAGGCAGAGAGGCAGGCAGAGAGAGAGAGAGAGAGAGAGAGGAGGAAGCAGGCTCCCTGCTGAGCAGAGAGCTGGATGCGGGGCTCGATCCCAGGCCCCTGAGATCATGACCTGAGCTGAAGACAGAGGCTCTAACCCACTGAGCCACCCAGGCACCCCCAAAGGTCAACTTTTGATTGATTGATTTATTATGTTCAGTTAGTCACTCTATGGTACATCATTAGTTTTTGATGTGTTCAATGATTCATTAGTTCCGTATAACACTCAGTACACATCACAGCACGTGCCATCCCTAATACCCATCAGACTAAACACTTCACCTAGAGCTGAAACTAAAAATCCTAGAGGAAAATTTGGAAGAAAACTTCTTGACATTGATCTTAGCAATTTTTTTTTTTTGTATCTGATGCTAAAAGCACAGGCAACAAGAGCAAAACTGAATAAGTGGGACTACCTCAAACAAAAAAGTTACTGCACACAAAGGAAGTAATCAACAAAATGAAAAGGGAACCTATGAAATGGGATAAAATATTTGCAAATAGGATATATTTGATAAAAGGTTAATATCCAAAATATGTAAGGAACTCATTCAACGCAAATACCAAAAACCCCACGAAAACCAAAAACCCCTCCAAAACACAACCAAACAAAAAATCACCCAATGTTGGCATTTAGCTCAGTTAATAGATGGGCACAGGAGCTGAGTAGACATTTTCCAAAGGAGAGACACAAATGCCCATGAGGTCCACAGAAGGGTGCTCAACATCACTAATCGTCAGAGGGATGTAAATGAAAAGCACAATAAGATACCATCTCATAGGGGCACCTGGGTGGCTCAGTGGGTTGGGCCTCTGCCTTCGGCTCAGGTCATGATCTCAGGGTCCTGGGATCGAGCCCCGCATCGGGCTCTCTGCTCAGCAGGGAGCCTGCTTCCCCCTCTCCCTCTGCCTGCCTCTCTGCCTTCTTGTGATCTCTGTCAAATAAATAAATAAAATCTTAAAAAAAAAAGAGTAGTGGTGAGGGTGTAGAGAACAGAGAAACGTTATACCCTGTTGGCAGGAATGTAACTAGAACAACCACATGATCCAGCAATCCCACTTTCCCCATATTTATCCAAAGGAAAGAAAATCACTGTCTTGAAGAGATATCTGCACTCCCATGTTCACTGCAGCATTATTCCCAGTAGCCAATGTATGCAAACAACACTGTCTACTGACAGGAATAAAGAAATGTGATTATTCTATAATGTGTGTGTGTGTGTGTGTGTGTGTGTGTGTGTGCATATTATTCACCTATGAGAAAGAAATAAGTCCTGCTATTTGTAACAACAGGGATAAAGCTGGAGGACATCATACTAAGTGAAATAAACTGGACACAGAAACACAAATACTGCATGATCTCACTTTTATATGGCATCTAAAAAAAAGTGAAAATACAATAACACAAAATACAATGGAATTTATCAGAGGCTGGATTGTGGGGGGAAAGGAAGGATTTGATCAAAAGATACAATCTGGGGGCACCTGGGTGGCTCAGTGGGTGAAAGCCTCTGCCTTCGGCTCAGGTCATGATCTCAGGGTCCTGGGATCGAGCCCCACATCAGGCTCTCTGCTCAGCAGGGAGCCTGCTTCTCCCTCTCTCTCTCTGCCTGCCTCTCTGCCTACTGTGATCTCTGTCAAATAAATAAAAAAATCTTTTAAAAATATTATTTATTTATTTGGTGGAGAGAGAAATCACAAGTAGGCAGAAGTAGGCAGAGAGCCAAGCAGATAGAGGGAGAAGCAGGCTCCCCGCTGAGCAGAGAGCCCGATGTGGGGCTCGATCCCAGGACGCTGAGATCATGACCTGAGCCGAAGGCAGAGGCTTAACCCACTGAGCCTCCCAGGCACCGCATAAATAAAGTCTTTAAAATAAAAATGATACAATCTTCCAGTCATAAGATGAACAGATTGTGGAGACCTAATGTACACCATGGTGATTATAGTTAATAATTATGTATCGCGTACTTAAAATTTGCTTAGAGAGTAGATCTCAAGTGTGTTATCACCACACCAGAAAATGATAGCTAGGTGAGGTGATGGATATACTAATTAGCTTAACTGGGATAACGATTTCACAATGTATGTGTATATCAAATTATATTGTATGCCTTAATTATACACAATTTTAATTTGACAACCAAACCTTAATAATGCTGGAAAAAACAAACCAGAAAACATGAAAAAATGCTTAACTTCTTGGCTTGAGGGAAATGCTAACAGATCAGGACATACTATCTTACACACATCAGATTAGCCAAAATGAAGAAGTAATACCACATGCTTCAGATCATGATCTGAACTGAAGGCAGCCGCTTAACTGACTGAGCCACCCAGGTGTCCCAGAGCATTTGTTTTTGATCCCTGTTTTCCCTCTCAGCACATGGAGAGATAATCTCCATCTAGAATTTTTACTCTTTCCCATATACTGTCTTGTACTTAAAAGCCAATCACAGGGCACCTGGGGGACTCAGTCAGTTAAGCGTCTGCCTTTGGTTCAGATCATGCAAGATCCCAGGGTCCTGGGATCAAGCCCTGCATTGGGCTCCCTGCTCATTGTGAACCAAGCTTCTCCCTCTCCCATTCCTCCTGCTTATGTTCCCTCTCTTGATGTCTCTATATCAAAATAAATAAAAATCTTAAAGAAATTAAAAACCAAATCACCTTGTCCCACATTCTTGAATTCCTCATGCCCTCTATACCGGTAAATGCTAGTTTGCCCTTCATCCCCAAGGTCACTGAAGTAGCTACCCATACCAGGCGATGCAGAGAGCAATTTAATTAGTTCTTTCTTCACTGATTGCCATGAATTCACTTTTCTTCAACCTTCATGCAGTGGCTTACACAATTAGCTGCATATTTAAGTCACCTAGGTAAGTTTTAAAGTACTGTTTGAAATACTCCTTATCCCCTTTGATTAATGTACAGAGATGCCAATAATCCTGCCTGGGATCTAGTCCTTTCCAATTTTACCAGGTAATTCTAATGTGTTCCAAAGCCTGAAAAACCCTGAAATGAGAAAGAGTCCTTCGTCTTACTGTCAAAAAATTTGGAGTTCTTACAAAATAAATTCTGCTGTCCTGGCCCCTCCCACAGCCATTGTGATACATTTGGTCTGCAACGTGTCCAAACACCCACAGCATTAAAAGCATCCCAGGTGTGTTTCCCACAAGTCAGGGTCCAGGACCACAGCCCCCCAAGCAGCTAGAGGCGTAGTTTCTTATCCTTGGCTGTCCTTTAGATCCTTGAGGATTTGTGAAATTCCTGCAGACCTGGCTGCATTCTGCATCAGCAGATGAGAAGGGCTAGGACTGGACACAGTTATCCGTGGTTGTTAACTGTCCAGCTGATTCCAATGTACACCCAGGCTGAGGCCAGTTAAATAGATCACCTGATGTTAATCACAATTAACAACAGGTGATGCCAGATGACAAATCTGGATTCTTGCTCTCCCTCTGGGCTACAGGCTGGGGCAGCTTTTGGAAGGGAGAGGAATTTTGGTTAACAGGCTCAGTGATCAGGAAGTAAGCGCTATGAGAGTGGGGCACAGGAGATGTTCTCCCTCATGAAGAGGGAGGCAAAAGGAGCACCAAGAAACCCCCCTGGGGGGCTCTCGACTCTAATGATGTTGTCGGTGGCCATACTCTCTGTCTCGGGGTACTCACTGCCCCGATGCCGATGCCGAGTTCTCTAGATTCTCTGAACCAGCACATATATTGTCTAAGGATTCCCACTCCCTTGCTTTGCCCCCTGAGTCTCAGGTCACCCTGGGGGTGTCTCATGGGGCAGCTTTCCCTGTGCTCCCCCTTTAGCTGCCAGAGATAGGAGAGAGGGAGTCTCTCCTTTGCTCCCTCCTTCCTAGTTAAAGACACTTCTGCTTCTGCACCGCCTTAAATCTTAGGATGGCCCTGGGAGGAACTACTTCCCAATGCTGTGTGGTGAAGCTGACAAAGTGAACCAGACCGTGCATGTGAGGAAAAGGAGTTTCATTTTTGCCTAGGCATTAAGCACTAATCAGTGTACCTGAAGTTGAGAAGGGAATGGTCATATATATATATTTTTAAAGATTTTTAAAATTTATTCATTTGCGAGAGAGTGAGAGAGAGAGAGCGAGAGAGTGAAAACACAAGTGGGGGGGAAGGACAGAAGGAGAGGGAGAAGCAGACTCCCTGCTGGGCAGGGAGCCCACGGGGCTGGATCCCAGGACCCCTAGGATCACAACCTAAGCCGAAGGCAGACGCTTAACTGACAGAGGTGCCCTGGGAATGGTACCCTGGGAATGGTCATTTGTTTAGTGCATTTTTTTGTATCTTTAAGGAAAACATTTTGCATATGCAGCATGATTAGCATTGGCTGGAGGTGGAGAAACCCACTGGGTCAGTACTGGAGAGTGTTGGGGTGGGGGATGATCCATGTGCAAGCCAGGGTAGAGGACTGTACCATTCATTCCCAGGTGTTCCATGATCTACAGACAAGGGTTACTCATGCTGCTGACATTCTAGTCTTGGTCTGTTTGTCTTTGGGTGTTTTTGCTTAAAGACCTAAACGTAAGATCTGAAAACGTAAAAATCTTAGACAAGAGCACAGGCAGTAATTTCTCTGACATTGGCTGTAGCAACTTCTTACTAGATCTGTCTCTTGAGGCAAGGGACAGCAAAGCAAAAATAAACTCTTGGGACTTCATCAAAACAAAAACTTATGCACAGCAAAGAAAATCATCAACAAAATGAAAAAGGAAACCTATTGAATAGAAGATGATATTTGCATATGATAAATTCAATAAGGGTTAGTATCAAAAATATATAAAAAACTTACACAACTCAACACCGAAAAACCAATCTGATTTAAAAAAGGGTATGGAATCTGAATAGACATTTTCCCGGAGAGGCCATACAGATGGCCAACAGACACATGAAAATAGGTTCAACATCACTCATCATCAGGGAAATGCAAATCAAAACCACAATGAGATATTGCCTCACACCACTTAGAATGGCTAGAATAAAAAAGACAGGAAATAACAAGTGTTGGTGAAGACACGGAGAAAAGGGCACTGTTGGTAGGAATGTAAATTGGTGCAGCCACTATGGAAAACAGTATGGAGGGCCTTCAAAAAATTGAAAAAAAAAAAACCCCTTATGATTCAGTAATTCCACTACTGGGTATTTACCCAAAGAAAACCAAAACACTAATTCGAAAAGATATACACACCCCTATGTTTATTGCAGCATTATTTACAATAGCCAATATATGGAAGAAACCCAAGTGTCCACAATAGATGAATGGATAAAGAAGATGTGGTCTATATATACAATGGAATATAATTCAGCCATAAAAGGGTGAGATCTTGCCATTTGTGACAACATGGATGGAACTAGAGGATATTATGCTAAGTGAAATAAGAGAGACAGATAAAGACAAATACCATATGATTTCATTTATATGTGGAATCTAAAAAACAGAACAAATGAATGAACAAACAAAAACCAGGATCAAACCTCTAAGTACAGAGAACAAACTGATGGTTGCCAGTAGGGAGGGTATGAGGGAGATGGGCAAATGGGTAGGTTGAGTGGGAGATACAGGCTTCCAGTCACGAAAGCCATGGGGATGAAATGTATAGCACAGGGAATATAGTCATTGATATTTTAATAATGTTGTATGGTGATAGATGGTAGCCATGTCCCAATGTAAAATGAAAGATGGAAGAAGGGAGGGAAGAGGGAGGGAGGGAGGGAGGAAGAGAGATAGAGATAGAACAGTTTGCTTCCACAGCAAACTGGGTATATATCTACCAAGTATGAGAATAGGAGTCAAGATTTTGAAGGAAGCTTCCCAAACCATGGTATAGAATAAAAACACAACTTCCATTCACATGTCCAGGGGATGCTGGAAGAGTTACCCAAACACCTTTTAATAAGTTGCTTTATTCTTGATCTTCCTTTTCACTCTCAGGAAAGCCGGTAATGAGTCTGGAGCATGGGTTACGTTATGCTATGAAGATATGTTGCTGCTTTTCCCAGGAAAGTCCACTGTTTTTTCCACCTCCATTTGGGAAATTGACAGAAGGGAAAGAAAATGCATTAATGACGTGTCAATTATAAGTAAAAGATCGGGACGGTAGGTACTTTCCGGATTAAAATCGAAGAGCCATATATAAGCTATTGCATCAAAAGATTATCTACTGAGGTTTCAAATAATCTGCCAGAAAGAGAACCCGATGAGTCATTGCCCGTGTGGTGATTAGTCAGTTTCCATCTTTTTGCTCACTGAATTCTCTGAAGGCGGGAACAGCTCTGTTCTTTACCATTGTGTTCTCAATGCTTAGACAGTGACAAGCACAGACCAGGTTGTCAGTGCATATTTGTTGAATGATCACACGGCTTTAGCATCCTCAATGGACAGAAGGAGCTTAGGACCACAGAGCTGAAAACACCTGCTCACGGTCAGATAAAGAGAAGGTTGCTGAGTTGCAACTAGAATGGGTCCATCTTCAACAGCTTCTAGTGGTTGATGAGATGCCTTCATTTCTCACTCCTAACTGAATCTCCGCATGCTCTACTTCTCCCTTTCTCTGTATCATGCTTCCCCTATGTTCCGCTCTTTCCACTAAATCACACCATCCCAGATTATTGTTATAGTTTATGATACACTAATTCTGAGCCTCTGATTTACACCTTTCGATCAAGCTACTTGTTCAGTTCCCACTGGCCTTTTTCAAGGTCTGAAGCAGCAAAGAGGAAGAAATGCCTGGCTTAGCTTTGAAGGCTCTGGGACAAAAAAAGAAAGCTGAACATCATGTAGAAACAAACTTCAAACCATGGGTTTCAGAATAGCAGCATGAAAATGTTAATTGTAGACTACAGGTAGTGTATAGATGGATATTCATTGTAAAATTATTAAAACTTTCCTATGTCTGGGGGCACCTGAGTGGCTCAGATGGTTAAGCAACTGACTTCAACTCAGGTTATGATCTCGGGGTCCTGGGATCGAGCCCTGCATTGGACTCCTCGCTCATCAGAGAGCCTGCTTCTGCCTCTCCCCCTACTCATGCTCTCTCTCTCTCTCTTTGTATCTCTCTGCCTCAAATGAATAAATAAAATCCTTAAAAAAAACTTTCCTATGTCTGAAAATTTTCCCTAATAAAATATTGAGGAGAAGCAACAGGTTTCTCTGTTTTTTTCTCTTCTATTGTTACTGTGTTCAGACCCATTTTCTTCTCTTTTTAAGAAAACTTTACAGACCAACTTTAACTGAGTTAATCAAGGTTAGTAACCATTCTGGACTTGCAAAGAAATTTTACTTAAATAAGAAACTTCATGTTTCCCTTCATGTTTCTGTTGCTTATGGCCCCAGAGTGTCTGCTTCTGCGAACCAGCTCTAGGTCCTTGGGACAAAAGAAGAATTCCATGTTCTTGCTTCTGAAGAAGCTCAAATTAATGTGG
The DNA here is from genome assembly GCA_004024625.1 of Mellivora capensis. Classification (NCBI taxonomy): domain Eukaryota; kingdom Metazoa; phylum Chordata; class Mammalia; order Carnivora; family Mustelidae; genus Mellivora; species Mellivora capensis. The sequence goes on along the minus strand of PISX010008673.1, from coordinate 66,438 downwards.
AATATGCCAGTAGAGTTTTGTACAAATAAGTCCAGAAAGATTCCACACTTGGCTAAAGATATTCATTTTTGAAGACTGCTACCTCTTTGAGAAGCAAGGATCAGGTATCTCAAATGGATGAAATCAAAAAGGGTCAGACATGGGGGAAAAGCATGAAATGAGAGAAGAGGAAATCTTACCGTTTTGGTCTGGGTGACTGAGCCAAACAAGTCATAGTTGCCAGTTTCTCTCCTTTCCCTCATCTTCTTGAACCAGTGTCTGTATTCTTCTCGTACCTAAAATGCAAGCACACAGAAATGGACCTCATTTCAGAGAGTATGAACAAGGGATGAATGCCATAAAATAGACTCTGGAAGGTGTGAATTCCTTCCTCCCTTCCCTTGCCAGTTTTTCAAGTGACTTGCAACCTCACTCATTGGCCATAGCGACGCTCCCATTAATGTTTTATGAATTGCATTTATATCGTTAACACATTTTTTTTTACAATTTTCATTGTGATGGAGCATATATAACAAATTTGCCACTGTAACCATTTTTTGGGTACACAGTTCAGTGGCTTTAATTATATTCATGACATTGTGCAACCATTACTGCCATCCATTTTGAAAACTTTCTTATTACCCCAATAGCCATCAAGCACCACCTTCCCATCTCCACTCCCCAGCCACTAGTAATGTCTAATCTATATTCTGTCCCTATGAATTTACCTATTGTAGATATTTCATATAAGTGGAATCACACAAAATTTGCCCATTATCTTCGGCTCATTTTATTTAGCATCATGTTTTCAAGATTTATCCTTGCTGTAGAATGTATCAAAACTTCATTCCTTTTTATGGTTGGATAGTAGTCCATTGTATGGGATACCACTTCATATCTACTAGGATGGCCATATGACTTTTTAAATGATAACTAGTGTTGTTGAGGATGTGGAGAATTTGGAACCTCTGTACGTTGCTGATGGGAATGGAAAATGGTGCTCCATTGTGGAAAACCACCGTGGTTCCTTGAACATGCAAACTGAAATACCACAGGACCCAGAAATTCCACTCCTAGCTACATCCGAAAGACTTGAACATAGGGGTTTAGATGCAGTTCATTGCAGTTCCTATCTGCATGCACCATTCCAAATAAGCACCCATGTATCAATTGAATAAGTGATAATAGATGGATATTAGTGATGTTAACTATGATTTTATATCTTTATTATAATGTTGGAAATTTCATGATGTATTAACTAATTTTGAATCCTGTTTATGGATCATATATGTATATCATTTATGTATCAAGTCATATTTATGGGGCGCCTGGGTGGCTCAGATGGTTAAGCCTCTGCCTTCAGCCCAGGTCATGATCTCAGGGTCCTGGAATCGAGCCCAGCATCAAGCTCCCTGCTCAGCAGGAGCCTTTTCCCCCCGTCTCTTTGCCTGCCTCTGCCTGCTTGTGATCTCGCTCTCTCTCCCTGTCAAAGAAATGAATAAAATCTTTTTAAAAAATCATATTTATGATCAGTCTTCAGGTAAGAAAACTTGAGACTAAGGTTTATAACATGAAAATAATTTAAAATGTTGCATTAAAGGAATGTATCTAATGTTGGCTAATTGAATTTAAATTAAAAAAAGGAATATATCTAAATGGCTGTTATTCAGAATGAGACCTCATGAGCATGTAATGCAAGCAATGAAGAGAAATATGAGGGGTCTCCTTATAATGAGAGCACTTGTGACAGAAGTCCCCCACAATACTCCCTAATAAGCAGAGCACTCAAGTTTGGTTCCCAGTCAGATGTCCCTAATTGCCAAATGTTAGCTTTGACCTTCATCCAGCATGTCACTAGGGGTTAGTTTTGTCCCTGGAATGACTTTGTGAAACACATATAAGGATCATACAGAGGGAAAAGATACAATTGTAGTTTGATAAGGCATGAAAATTTTAAGTATTTTATGGTATTTTAAAATATATAATAATAATGATGAACTCTTTGAGGATAAAGAATTTCCAAGACTGGCAAAAACTGAAAGAATATGGAACCACTAAGCTGGCCCTGCAAGAAATACTAAGGGGGGTTCTATAAAAGAAGAAAGACCTATGGAATATGGATTAGATGTCTTAGAGAAAACAACTGAGAATTCTTCCCTTGCCTCCTGAGATATAAAACCTCTAGAATACTCTAGATATAAAACCTCTAGAATACTCAAGTAACTATAAGGTGTGATATAGTTATAATATGATCTTGCTGATTACAATGTACTATAAGGTACTGCATATTTCTAAAAAGCTAGCAGACCAGATTTTATATTCATATATATACTTATATATAAATATAAATACATGTTTATATTTAATTTTTTAAAAAAGATTTTATTTATTTGAGAGAGAGAGAATGAGAGAGAGAGAGACCATGAGAGGGGAAGAGGTTAGACTGAGAAGCAGACTCCCCACTGAGCAGGGAGCGTGATGCAGGGCTTGATCCCAGGACTCCAGGATCATGACCTGAGCCGAAGGTAGTCACCCAACCAACTGAGCCACTCAGGTGCCCCTATATTTAAATTTTTAGAGATAAACATAAAATTTTTGAAGATATAAAAATGTTTATATTTAAATTAAAATATTATATAACATAAAAATTAAAAAAATATAACATGACAGGGCATTAGATTGCATGAAGCCGAATAAACAAAAAAATGGAGACTAAATTATTTAGGGGGAAATAAAATTGTATGTAAAAATTATATATTTATAAGGTCCCATTGACCAATATAACATGGAGGGCATTAGGAGAAGGAAAGGAAAAGAAAACTGGGGGAAATCGGAGGGGGAGATGAACCATGAGAGACTGTGGACTCTAAGAAACAAACTGAAGGTTTTGGAGGGGAGGGGGATGAGGGGAGGGGTGAGCCTGGCGGTGGGAGGACACGTATTGCATGGAGCACTGGGTGTGGTGCATAAACAATGAATCTTGGAACACTGAAAAAATAAAACAAAATAATAAAATTAAAAAACTAGAGTTTGAGTTTGAATTAACTTGGAAGGTGATGCTGGGTCCTCTCCTTATCATAAACCCATCATCAGATTATCCTTTAAAGTTGGCTGGTAGGAGAGAAATGGAAACTGCCCAAGTGTCTAATGATAGACACTTGAATGGACAAAGAAGAAGTGGTGTGTGTGTGTGTGTGTGTGTGTGCACGCGCGCACCATGGACTATTACTCAATCATAAAAAAATGAAACCTTGCCACTTGAAACAACATGGATGGACCTAGATGTTATAATGCTAAGTGAAATAAGTCAGAGAAAGACAAATATCACATGATTTCACTCATATATGGACCTCAAGAAACAAAACAAATGAATGAACAAGGAAAAAAGAGACAAAGAAAGAGATGGTTAACTACAGAGAACAAACTGGTGGTTGCCAGAGGGGAGGTGGGTAGGGGATGGGTGAAATAGGTGAAGGGGATTAAGAGTGCACTTATCACTGAGTGCACTGAGTAATGCATGGAACTCTTGACTCACTATATTGCACACCTGAAACTAATACAACACTGTTAATTATACTGAAATTAAAAAAGTAAAGCTGGCTGGTAGGAGACAGTATTTTTTATCTTTTGGGTCTTATGAAATGAATGTAATCAATCCTAGGAAGTGATCAAAATAAGTATAGTGTAGTATTCCTGTAGCTTTCTGAAAGTGATGGCCAAATCTAGTGGTACTAGGAAACATAAGTAAACATCTGGTGCTGGTATTTTAAAATGCATTGAAGTTTGGTAAGTATTATAGTAGTTGTATTTGTGTACTTTTTAAAAAAGATTTTATTTATTTATTTACTTGACACAGAGAGAGAGATCACAAGTAGGCAGAGAAGCAGGCAGAGAGAGAGGGGGAAGCAGGCTCCCTGCTGAGCAGAGAACCCAATGCGGGGCTCGATCCCAGGACCCTGAGATCATGACCTGAGCCAAAAGCAGAGGCTTTAACCTACTGAGCCAACCAGGCAACCCTGTATTTGTGTACTTTTGCTGCTGTCTTATTTTTCCTTGTTTCTAAAGGGTTCAGTTGTATTAAATCTTTTTATTGTATTTTAAATTTAATGAATTGCAATGAAATGATTGAGAAAAATTTACTTCATTTTGTTAACTAGCTACTATATAAGTTTAATGATTGAACATTATTGCATTACATGTGGGGCACCTGGCTGGCTCAGTCTGTGGAACATGTGACTCTTGGTCTCAGGGTTATAAATTTGAGCCCCACACTGGGTGTAGAGATGACTTAAAGATAAATTTTTTTTTTTTTTGCTGAAAGTGACCTTTATTTTTATTTTTTTACTATGTTCAGTTAGCCAAACATATAGGACATCGTTAGTTCTTGATGTAGTGTTCAATGATTTATCAGTTGCATGTAACACCCAGTGCTCATCACAACATGTGACCTCAATACCCACCACGTGTTTAATAGCATTACATGTAGTACTTACTGTATTTTTTCACACCCATAATTCCACCAGCCAGTAAAACATCCAATCAGTAAGTCCCAATGGAAATGATTGCAAAGTGAAATTGAAAGTCTTGTAAAAATGAAATAAGTCAAGCAGAGAAAGACAATTATCATATGGTCTCACTTAGTTGTAGAACATAAGGAATAGCATGGAGGACATTCGGAGGAGGAAGGGAAAAGTGAAGTGGGGGGAATCGGAGAGGAAGACAAACCATGAGAGACCATGGACTGAGGGGTTTAGAGGGGATGGGATGGGGAGGATGGATTAGCCCAGCGATGGTTATTAAGGAAGGCAAATATTACATGGAGCATTGGGTGTTATATGCAAACAATGAATCTTGAAACACTACATCAAAAACTAATGATGTATTTATGGTGACTAATATAACATAATAAAAAAAATTAAAAATCCGTAAGCTCATGAAATCAATGACTGTGATGTTGGAGAGTTTTCAAAACACAACAGACCAGGGGTCAGCAACCTACACCCCCAGGCCCAATGTAGTCCATTACCTATTTGTGTAAATAAAGTTTTGCCTTGCCCATTCATTGACATACTGTCTATGGGCACTTTCATGGTACTAGAGCACAGGTGAATAGCTACAACAGAAATCTTATAGCCTGCAAAGCCAAAAATATTTCCTGATACTTTAAGAAAAGTTTGCCAACCCTTACAATAGACAAAAATCTTGCAAATTGTACCAGATAATTTTAAAAAGTGAAACTCTAAAAAGAATCATGACAAGATAGACACACCCAAGAAAATGATTAAGCTATCAAAAGATTCAGAGATACTTGTAAAATTAACAAATTCCAAACTATTTGTGTGAAATTGCAGTTTACAAAAGCTGAGCACCACATAAAAATCATTCTATCATAGCTCCCACACCATAATGCATAAAATAATGCCCCTTCAAAGTCAACATTTGATTAGTCATTCTAAGAATTAGCCCATGTTTACAATTACAAACTTAGTATTTAAATGTAACAACCCAGAATTGTTTTCATACCATAGGGATTTTTTTTTACAGTCCTATACAATGATTTCTCAGCATTTACTATGCTTTCCCCATTTTTTTTCCTCATTGTCAGATTCTCAAAGTCTCATTGTGGACCTTGTATGGCTTTACCCAGTTTCTACTACTTTAGTGCAGGTTCAAATGACTGGAAGCAAGAGAGACAAATCCTGGAAAGGTTGTCCCTGGGACAAAAGTTAAGATATGGAAGAAAGAGCCCCACCTCCCTCATCCCTCCACCCACAAACACACATAAACACCCACCACCCAAGCAATGGAGAAGCCCAAGAGACAGAAAGTAGCAGTAGAATGTGAGACACCAAGAGGCAGTGGAATATGTGGGGGGCAGACTGGTTTACCTTGTGATTGAGAAGGCAGTAGACCAGGTAGATGTAGACACCCTGTAGGACATTGATGATGGTGAAGGAATAGGCCACTACCGACCTGATGGGGTCCAGTACTCCTTCCACCAGAAAGAAGCCAAGGCCCCAAGAACAGCCCAAAATGAAAAGCTGAGCAATGGCTTTGAATGCCAGCATCCTGCCAAAACCAAGACACAGCATGATGTTATTCATCTCAGCCCCAATGGCTCATGGCAATGGTTTCTCTCACATACTGGGATGCTTTTACTCTTGCTTCAGGGCTTCAGGACTTAGAATGTCAGCCTGTTCAACATGATTACCCCTGGCAGGAGTGTTATAGAGACTGACTGGTATGTAATGCTAGTATAATATATTGTGAAGTGTTAAATATCCCATGTAATTATTGATAGAAAGTAATACATTACAAATATACAAAAAGTATACATTTATGTTTGGTATAATGAAATAGCATATGTTCTAGTATTCATAATATTAACATAATGGCATTTATTAGAATTATATACTATAAGTGTATTAACTATGTTTTTTATTTTCTGTAGTCTTGTTGCTGTGACAACTGGAACCTTGCCAACCCCAGAGGGCCTGCGCCTCCTGGGGTTACCCAATACTTAGAGCGTACCTTTCAAATGCAAACCAACCAATCCAAAGCTCACACCCTGAACCACCTCCTTTATGGGTCTCTCACATTCCAGGCCACTATTCATCTGCCTTAATCATCCCAGGGCCAGGGACCAGACAACTGGGGACAGTCCCTATGCCCAGAAACACACTGGAATTTTTCTTTTCTTTTTAAAAAATTTTATTTAAATTTAATTAACATATAGTGTATTATTACTTTCAGAGGTAGAGTTCAGTGATTCATCAGTTGCATACAACACCCAGTGTTTATTACATCAAGTGCCCTCCTTAATGCCTGTCACCCAGTTACCCTATCCCCACAACCACCTCCCTTCCACAACCCTCAGTGTGTTTTCCTATAGTTAAGAGTCTCTCAAATTTATAGGGAACAAGAAAAATACCCAAATAGCCAGAGGAATATTGAAAAAGAAAACCAAAGATGGTGGGATCACAATTCCAGACTTCAAGCTCTTACTACAAGTCTGTCATCATCAAGACAGTACGGTACTGGCACAAAAACACACACATAGATCAATGGAAGAAAATAGAGAACCCAGAAATGGACCCTCAACTCTATGGTCAACTGATCTTTGACAAAGCAGGAAAGAACATCCAATGGAAAAAAGACAGTCTCTTCAACAAATGGTGTTGGGAAAATTGGACAGCCATGTGCAGAAGAATGAAACTGGACCATTTCCTTACACCACACACAAAAATAGACTCAAAGGATCTGATGTCAAAAAGACATCAGGAAGGATCTGATGTCAAAAAGACATCAGAAAGACCTAAATTTGAGACAGGAATCCATCAAAATCTTAGAGGAGAACATAGGCAGCAACCTTTTCAGTCTTGGCCACAGCAAGTTCTTGTTAGACATGTCTCCAAAGGCAAGGGAAACAAAAGCAAAAATGAACTATTGGGACGACATCAAGATAAAAGCTTTTGCACAGTAAAGGAAATAGTCAACAAAACAAAAAACAACCTACAGAATGGGAAAAGATATTTGCAAATGTCTTACCAGATAAAGGGTTAGTATCTAAGATCTATAAAGTACTTATCAAACTCAACACCCAAAAAACAAAGAATCTGGAAAAGAAATGGACAGAAGACATGAATAGATATTTCTCCAAAGAAGACATACAAATGGCCAACAGACACATGAAAATTTACTCCACATTACTTGGCATCAGGGTAATACAAGTCAAAACCACAATGAGATACCACCTCATACCAGTCAGAATGGCTAAAATTAACAAAACAGGAAACAACAATGTTGGTGAGGATGTGGAGAAAGGGGAACCCTCTTACACTGTTGGTGGGAATGTGAGCTGGTACAGCCACTATGGGAAACAATATGGAGGTTCCTCAAGAAGTTAAAAATAGAGCTACCTTACAACCCAGCAATTGCAATACTAGGTATTTACCCAAAGGGAAAAAAAACCCATGATCTGAAGGGGCACCCGCACCCCAATGTTTATAGTAGCAATGTCCACAATAACTATGTAAAGAACCAAGATGTCCATTGACAGATGAATGGATAAAGAAGAGATGATACACACACACACACACACACACACACACACACACACACACACACACATATATATATGATGGAATATTACCCAGCCACCAAAAAGATGAAATCTTACCATTTACATGGATGTGGATGGAACTGGAGGGAATTATGCTGAGTGAAATAAGTCAATCAGAGAAAGATAATTATCATATGGTTTCACTCATATGTGGAATTTAAGAAACAAAACAGAGGATCATAGGGGAAGGATGGGAAAAAATAGAATAAGATGAAATCAGAGAGGGAGACAAACCATAAGAGACTCTTAACTCTAGGAAATAAACAGGGTTGCTGGAGGGGAGTTGGGTGGGGGGATGGGGTAACTGGGTGATGGGCATTAAGGAGGGCACTTGATATAATGGGCACTTAGTAAACACTAAGTCATGCAATGGATGAATAACAACTCTACATGGAAACTAATGTTACACTATATGTTAACTAACTGAATTTAAATTAAAAAAAAAAAAGAATCTCTTACTGGAATTTTTCAAACTAGTTGATCCTAAGCCTGTTTACCCTGCTATACCTCTTTCCCACAGACACCAAAATAAAGGCACTTGCCTACAATTTCCCCTGTCCCCTGCCTGCTAGCCAACTCCGGTGTTTCCCCAGAAAATCCCCCTGTCGTGGCACAGCATGCCCTTCCTCTCAGGGTCTGTGAGTATAACAAATTATCTTTTCAATGGCAGCTACCTCCTGATCTAGTGTTCTTACTATGTACCTAAATAACACCGTGCATAAAACAACAAGTTAATACAATAATATTAATTACAACCTATAGTTCACAACATTAAGTACTGAAAATGACTTCTTGTAGAAATACAACCCTATTAGAGATTCATGTGCTGGATAAACTTTGCTTTTTATCTGGACCATATACATTCCCCAAAATTATAAAAATGAGGGAAACTGCAAAGACATTATTCTCTTAATTCAGGGTTTCTTAACTTCACCACTACTGACATTTGGGTAGATCACTTTTGTGGGTGTATATGTGTATGTGGGGGGCTGTCCCGTGCGTCATAGGATGTTTAACAGCATTCCAGGTCTCTAACATCTAGATGCCAGTAGCAGCCTTCCACTCTTCACCCTCCATCCCATCTTGCGACAACCAAAAATGTCTCTAGAAAATTACCCCTCATTTTAGAATCACTGCCCCCACTTTACACAGTGAAATATTCTGGAGGAGGAAAAAAAACCCAAACAAACCTCTTTTGCATTTTCTGGCCCTGTGCCCACCTACCTTGTGTTGTGCATCCTGGATAATTCATTATTGAGGGAGCTAAGCTGGTCTTTTAAAATGTATAGGGTGGTCAGATAGAAGGAAAAGTTGATCTGTGGAAATGACATGAAGGACAGAGTTTAAAGTAGGCTAATATCTAATATTTATAATTAAATAGGAAATGACATTGGAACACTGAAAAAAATGAAATTTAAAAAAGGAATTTATTCTTGAAACTTGTAAAATATGTTTAGGATTTCTGAAACTCTCTGGATATATGCGTTGATTATTTCTTATGATTATGTTGTTAGCCAACATATAGTACATCATTAGTTTTTGATGTTGTGTTCAACAGTCCATTAGTTGCATATGCCTTGATTTTTTAAAAAATTAGCCTCTGTTTTTTTATGATCAGAGAAGCAATATATGTTCATTATCCAAAATTAGGAAAATGCAGAAAAACAGACAGAACTTACCTGAAATTCTGGCGAAGAAACTCATATGCAGAGATAAGCACTATTTCCATTTTGGTGCTTACCTTTTCCAAGGTTTGCCCCCCCCCCCATTGGCATGCCCCTTTCATAACAAAATTTTAGGATCACTAAATGTTTTACACAACCATTAAAAAAACCCCCAAGATTGATGGTCAAACTGTGTTTGCAAAACACATTCCATTAATTCAGAAAGGAAATCTGATTGAGGTCTGTAGTCTAGTTGATGTGACTATACCAATGTCATTTTCCTAGTTTTGGTATTTTACTATGATTATGTAAAATATTATCTTTGAGTAAAGCTGAGTGAAGCCTACTTGGAACTCTTTGAACTATTTTTGCAAGTTCTTGTGAATTTTAAGTTATTTGTAATGAAAAAGATAACTAGTGTTGGTGAACATGTGAGGAAATTGGGACACTTGCACACCTGTTGGTGGGAATGTAAATTGGTACAGCTGCTGTAGACAACATTATGGAGCTTCTTCAAAATATTTAAAATATAACTGACTTGTGATCCAGCAATCCCACTTCTGGATGTCTATCCTAAAGAATTGAGTTTGTGTTGGGATGAGCGCTGGGTGTTATATGCAATGATAAATCATTGAACACTACATCTGAAACTAATAATGGACTATATGTTGGATAATTGAATTTAGATAATAAAAAAGGAATTGAAGTCCAAATCTTGAAGAGATATCCACACTCCCATACTCCATGCGGCATTATTCACAAAAGCCAAGATGCGTAAACAACCTAAGTGTCCGTTAAGAGAATGGATAGAGTAGATTTGATAGCGATAGCTCATTGTGTAAATAGATGGACAGACACAGTGGTATATTGCTCGGCTCTAAAAAAGAAGGAAACCTTACACTATGTGGCCACATGGATGAACCTTTAGGACATGGTGCTAGGTGAAATAAGCCAGTCACAGAAGGACTAATATGGCATGATTTCATTTACACGAGGTGTCCAAATAGTCAAACTCATAGAAGCAGAGAGTAGGATGGTGGTGTTGGGGTCTGGAGCTGGAAAAGGGATATAAGGAATTATGACTCAGGAGGTATAATGTTCCAGTCATGCAAGCTGATTATGCTCTAGAGCTCTGCTGTGTGACGCCATCATGTCCATGGTTAACAATACTGCTTTGAACACCTAAAATTTTACTAAGAGGATACAGCTCATGCTAAATGATCTTATTTTAATTTTTAAAAAGCTGATTGTCTGTGACCACATATTTTTTTAGAAAGCCAAATCATCAGTGATTCCGCTAAGGTAACATGAGATGTCTTCATCTCAGCTCAGATGTGACTCTTTCCACAAAGGGAAGGGTCCATATATAATCTCTTAGTATGTTATGTTCTAAGTCTAAAGACTCTAAAGAAAATTTAACTAGGTCTCTATCCAATGATTCCTTTGTCATATCGCCAAACATGGTATTTTCTATATCCAAAGTGACAACAAAAATTATACACCTACCAAAATAATAACAAAAACAGGTCCCATGAAGCTCCAAATAAATCTTCCATGGAAGCTGAGCCAGCAGCTGAAAAACAGAACAAATAACTTTCCAGATCTTCACAAAAAGAAACAAATGCATTTATTTCTTTTTATTTTTTTTAATTTTTAAAGTTTTTAAAAGTTAAAAAAATTATGAAGGCAGGCATGTATTGCATAGAGCACTGCGATGTTATACGTAAACAATAAATCTTAGAACAGTACATCAAAAACTAATGATGTACTGTATGGTGACTAACGTAATAAGAATAATAATAAAAATAAAAATTTTAAGCAAAAAAAATTATTTCATTATGTTACGTTAGTCACCCTATAGTTCATCATTAGCTTATTACATTATACACCCTATATAATATATATATCATACATATATATATTACATTATACACCCTATAGTACATCATTAGCACATTACATCATGTGCATTAAAAAGAACATCTTTCCCAGGCACCTGGGTGGCTCAGTCAGTTAGGCAGCTGCCTTTGGCTCAGGTCATGATCTCAGGGTCTTGAGCTCTAGTCCCGCATCAGGCTCTCTGCTCAGCGGGGAGTCTGCTTCTCCCTCTCCCTCTGCCTGCAGCTCCCTCTGCTTGTTCTCTCTCTTTCTCTCTCAGTGTCAAATAAATAAATAAGATATTTTGAAAAAAATCTTTCCCTAAACTGAAACATAAGGAGAAAAATGGGCACAGGAACTGGGTCAGGGGGAAATAATAATATAACAATGATAACATAACATGGAGAAAAACAATGATGAACATTCTTGGAAAACGTATATTCTGGGTATAGTGGCCCAGACCATTCATTCAGTTAAGCATCAAGGACCCAGTGAATGCTGCCCCATCCTTCCACTATCAGAATTCAATTACAAACTCAGAGCAGTGGCTTTGAATAGACCAGAGTTCCTCTGTCTTGGCACTACTGACATTTGGGGCCCATGGTTCTTCACAGTGGGGTTGACCTGTGCACCACAAAACATTCAGTAACATCTCTGGCCACCTCTCTCCCTCAAGTTGTGACAACAAAAAAGGTCTCCAGACACTGCTGAAAGTCCCTTGTGGGGGACAAAATCACCCCTACCTGAGAATCACTGGAATAGACCAATAACAGGATAAACACAGATTTGGCTTTTAGTAACAAAAATATTTAGTTTCAACTCCGATTTTCATCCACAAAGGATGGTACCCTTTCCTCAAGTTGTATTTCAAAAGTATGTTGTTTACTGCTTAGTTCAAAGGACACTTTTTTGTACATTATTTCTTTTCCAAAATTATGTCCAAAATTATGTCCACCCTAAACCCACGATTGCCCACTTATTCCTAAAAATAATTTTGCAAGTTAGAACAAATTATGAAAGAAAATAAATTTATAGCTGTGATAGAATAACTTGAGCTTCTCTCCACTCCGAAGGTGTCCAAGTCCTAATGCCCAGAATTTGTGAATTGCTACTTTACAAAGCAAAAGGGACTTTGCAGATATAATTGAGTGTAAGTATCTTGGAATGGGGAGATAGATTACCCTGGATTACCTGAGAGGATCCCATGGAATCCCAAGTGTTCTTAGAAGTGGAAAGGAGAGACAGAAGAGAGTCAGAAGGAGATCCGAAGGTCAGAGAGGTGCAATGTTGCCAGCTCTGAAGACAGAGGAAGAGGGACATGAGCTGAGGAATATGGGTGGCCCCTGAAGGCTGGAAAAGCCCCTCCAGGCCCCAAAAGGAATGTACATGCTGACACCTTGCTTTTAGCTCAGTGAGACCCATGATGGACTTCTGACCTACAGAACTCTAAGATAACAAGATTGCGTGGTTTTAAGCCACCAAGTTTGAGCTAATTTGTTTGAACAGCAATGGGAAATAAACAACAATAAGACTTTTCAAAAATCAAATAACATATGTCATAGGAAGTTTACCTCTTAGTGGTCCCTCTGACCACACTATTTCAAATATCACCTCACATATATTCCCATTTCTCTACTTTGCTTTCTTAGGTGGTAGCTATCACAGGGTAACATCATATTGCATGTCTATTTGCTTGTTGTCTGCTTTGTTTCCTGGGGAGCCCACAGAGCCTTCAATAGCACAGGTAGTAGATGTTTAATACATGGGAGTTCATATTTGTATTGTTACTTCCTCATAACAAAGACACTGTGCTTACTGAGTTTCTGTTCCATAATTGGTGTGTCCAAGCCCTGCAGACACAGCTACAATCACAGCCGGGATCCCGTAGCCAAAAGGATACATGAACCTCCTCTTGAACTTCCCTGCACTGATGTAGTTGGCCACCTTGAGGTTCTTGACAGTTAGGAAAAGCTGCAGCCCTTCAAGGAGCATCCAGGTGAAGGAGGCCAGGTAGAGGTAGTGCAGCGCCCCAGCGATGATGGAACACAGCACCTGGAGGGGAGACAAGAGTTTGGAGAACCTTACGGGTGCACAGAGAACAATGTTCACCATTCCTTGGAGCAAAAGGGATGCAAGGTTAATGGAACACAGTCGTGCAGAGCAAGATGCTTGGGTTGAGTTCTTGTACTTCTCTGGGTTGACTCATGGTGGCGAACTCAAATAGCTGGGGAGGGCCAGGCAGGGAGCATGTATCTGTCAAGCAGGCAAGTGTTAGGGAAGAGGTAGGGGTTGGAACTGTGCCACATAACCCTTCCGAAAGGCAGCAGTTGCTTTCCACTCCAGCAATGGTTTCCATTCAAGAATGTGAGCCCAGGTTGATGCAAAAGTTTGGTATTCATCATTTCTGATGGCTGAGTAATAGGGCACGTATTGCACGGAGCACTGTGTGTTATATGTAAACAATGAACTTGGAACACCACATCAAAAACTAATGATGTACTGTATGGTGACTAGCTAACATAATAATAATAAAAAAAGAATGTGAGCTTAATATTGCCAGTGTTACCTTTCTTTAAAACATACACACACACCTGGAAATCTGGATTGTTGAGCAAAATCTCTGTGTTTAAATGTGGACAGTTAAAAAGAAAAAAACTGTGGGAAAATATACAGTACATAACACAAAAGTTACCATCTTACCATTTTTGAGTGCATGGTTCGTGGTCTAGTCAATGCCTGTGAGTGTTAAGGACGTTCACTCTGTTGTGCAGCCGTCCCCACCATCCATCTCCAGAACTCCTCATTTTGCAAAACTGAAATCTGTCCCCTTGAAACACTGACCTTCCAACCCTCCCCCACCCCAGGTTCCCACAGTCAACTCTCTGTCTCTGTGAATATGTGTAAGTCTTTTAGGGACCCTCTATGAGTGGAATCAGACAGGATGTGTCCTTTTGCGACTGGTTTATTTCATTAAGCACAATGTCCCCAAGGTCCATCCAGGTTGTAGCAAGTGTCAGTATGTCCTTCCTTTTTAAGGCTGAATAGTATTCCATCCTGTGTATATACTGCACTTCCTGTACCTGTCGTCTGTCAAGACACACAGGTTATTTTTACCTTTGGCTATTGTGAACAATGGTATTGGGAACATGGTTGTGCAAATGTCTCTTTCAGAACTTATTTTTCAATTCTTTTTCTTTAATTATCTTAAAAAATTTTTTTAAATTTAATTTTATTTTTTCGGTGTTCCAAGATTCATTGTTTATGCACCACACCCAGTGCTCCATGCAATACATGCCCTCCTTAATACCCACCACCAGGCTCACCCAACCCCCCACCCCTCCAAAACCCTCAGTTTGTTTCTCAGAGTCCACAGTCTCTCATGGTTCATCTCCCCCTCTGATTTCCCCCACTTCACTTTTCCTTTCCTTCTCCTAATGTCCTCCATGTTATTCAGTATGGTCCACAAGTAAGTGAAACCGTATGATAATTGACTTTCTCTGTTTGACTTATTTCACTCAGCATTATCTCCTCCAGTCCTGTCCATGTTGATACAAAAGTTTTTCAAACATTATTAATTAAAAAAATTTTTTAAAAATTGTGTTACATTAGTCACTATACAGTACCTCATTAGTTTTCGATGTAGTGTTCCATGAGTCATTGTTTGCATATAACACCCAGTGCTCCTTCTTTGAGGTAAGTACCCAGATACTGGCAACTCTTTTTTAATTAAAAACCACAAGCAGACTCAACAAAAAGGAACTGCTGACAGTTAGGTCTGGGAAACAATTTTTTTGACCTTTGGCTTAGATTCATCTCACTCATGCATAAAATACTATCCGAGAGAGCAGAGTATCCTATATTCAATGTTTTCATTTAGCAAAGTGCTGAAAGGTGACCCAATGGCTTTAGAGGAACTATATTTTCACAAATAATCACAAAATAAGCACTTCGGTGTCCTTCTTTGCTGAATAAGCTTGATATCTACAGATCTGCACAGTCTACCTTGTGGGTAGGAGACACTTATGGGACTATTTACATTAAAATTCATTAAAATTAAACAGAATTTAAGGGGCACCTGGGTGGCTCAGTCATTAAGTGTCTGCCTTCGGCTCAGGTCATGATCCCAGTGTCCTGGGATTGAGCCCTGTGTCAGGCTCTCTGCTTGGCGGGAAGCCTGCTTCTCCCTCTCCCACTCCTCCTGCTCATGTTCCCTCTCTTGCTGTGTCACCCTCTGTCAAATAAATAAATAAAATCTTTAAAAAAATTAAACAGAATTTAAGAGTTAGTTCCTCAGTTACACTAGCCAAAGTCAAGTGCTTAATAGCCACATGTGGCCAGTCATTTGTGGAGTGAAGAGTTCATATATAGAATATTTTTATCCTAACAGGAGATTCTGTTACAAAGTGCAGATCTAGAGCTGTGTGCCCTGAATTAAGTGAAGGACAGTCAGGTTCTTAACTAAAACATCATAAAACCCATTATACAATATTAGGCAAGTTACTTCCTCTACTTGTGCTTTAGGTTTGCCAACTTAAAATAAATTATTTTTTTTAAAGATTTTATTTATTTATTTGACAGACAGAGATCTCAAGTAAGTGGAGAGGCAGGCAGAGAGAGGGAGAGAGAGAGAGAGAGAGAGAGAGGAGGAAGCAGGCTTCCCACTGAGCAGAGAGCCCGATGCAGGACTCAATCCCTGGACCCTGGGATCATGAACTGAGCCAAAGGCAGAAGCTCAACCCATTGAGCCACCCAGGCACCCCTAAAATAAATTAATTTTGATTAGATATGTAATTTTCACCATTTCTTTTTTTAGAGATTTATTCATTTATTTGAGAGAGAGAGGAGAGGGACAGAGGAAGTAGAAGAGGGGAAGCAGACTCCCCATGGAGTGTGAGTGATGTGGGGCTCAATTTCATGACCCTGAGGTCATGCCCTGAGCCAAAACCAAGAGTTGGACGCCCAACTGACTGAACCACCCTGGCACCCTGACTTTTACCATTTCATAGCCAGGGAACTCCCTTCTAATATTCATTCCCAGAGACCCACTACTGATAGCACTAAAATGAGCAGCCATTGGCAATGGGGGTTGAACTGTCCATCCAAATTTTTGGACCTTCCTTCCCTTTTCCTACATCTAGTTACCCTTCCTTGGGCTTCAAGAGCATAGTGACAAAGCCAATGGAAATGTTACAGAAAAGTGAGTCTCAGCTAATTCTCCTACCTTGGGCTCTGTCCGGTCAATGCCCGTAAGGAAGAGCAGGTGGGCCAGGAAGAGGCAGATGGAGAGCTGCAGGTGGAGGAAGGTGCTGATGTTCTGGATGGGTCGGCACAGGAGGAAGGTGAGGGCTGCCAGGAAGAGGCACAGCAGAGAGAGGCTCAACCCCACGTATGTGATCATGGTCAGCACAGGATCCACCTATGAGCCGCAAAAGAAGAAATCCATTAGAGTTTCCAGTTATGTTGTTATGTGCCTGATGGGTGTCCCAGGTCTGTCCCCCAAACAAATGACTTTAGCTCTCTGAGATCTGGTGTCCCCGTATTTAAAATGGAGGCAGAAAGGATGAATACCCAACTTTTGTAGCAACATGGACGGGACTGGAAGAGATTATGCTGAGTGAAATAAGTCAAGCAGAGAGAGTCAATTATCATATGGTTTCACTTATTTGTGGAGCATAACAAATAACATGGAGGACATGGGGAGATGGAGAGGAGAAGGGAGTTGAAGGAAATTGGGGGGGAGGTGAGCCATGAGAGACTATGGACTCTGAAAAACAACCTGAGGGGTTTTGAAGGGGCGGGGGGTGGGAGGTTGGGGGAGCCTGGTGGTGGGTATTAGGGAGGGCATGTATTGCATGGAGCACTGGGTGTGGTGCAAAAACAATGAATACTGTTACCCTGAAAAGAAATAAAAATAAATAAATAAATTTAATTTAAAAAAAAATGGAGGCAGTATTACAGGCTGAATTGTGTTCCCCATCCACAAATTAATGTGTAAAAGTACTAATCCCAAGGACCTCAGAATCTGACTGTATTTGGAGACAGGGTTAACTGAGTTATATGATGTCATTAGGGTGGGCCCTGATCCAGTAAGACTGGTGTCCTTATAAGAAATTTGGAAATAGACAGGTAGAGAGGGAGGACCATGTGAAGACGCAGGGAGATGGAGGCCAAGGAGAGATGCCTCAGGAAAAAAAAAATCCTGCCAGCACCTTGAACTTGGACTTCCAGATTCTAGATCTGCGATAAAATAAGTTTCTGTTGTTTAAGCCACCCAGACTGTGGAACTTTGTCATCACAGTCCTAGCAAGTTAATAGAGGTATTAAGAGCATTTTCTACACAGGACTGTTGGAAAACTGAAACCACCAACCTGGCATGGCCCATAGAAATATCACAGTTGCATCATTCACAACAGCCAAGATATGGAATCAACCTAATATCCATTGATGGATGGATGAGTAAAGACACGGAGGTGTACACATTACATTACTACAGTGGAGTATTACTCAGCATTAATAAAGAAGGAAATCCTGCTATTTGCGACAACGTGGATGAATCCTGACAACATCAGGCCAAATGAAGCAAGCCAGATACAGGAAAACCAACACTGTATGATCTCACATATACGCAGACTCCAAAATAGTCTAATTCACAGAAGCAGAGAGTAGAATGTTGGTTGCCAGAGGCTGGGAGGAGGGGAAAATGAGGAGATGTGGCCAAGAGGCACCAAGCTTCAGTTATGAAAGCTCACCGAGTTCTAATCTATGGGATCTAATCTATGGGATCTAATGTGCACCATGGTATCAATAGTTAACAATGCTGTATTGTATACTTGAAATTTGCTAAGAGGGTAGATCTTAAACCTTCTCATCACAGGCACACGTGAGAGGACACCTATATAGAGGTGATGGGTAAGTTATGTATCTTGACCATGAAGATCTTGTCATAAAGCATACACATATACTAAAACATCATGTTGTTCACCTTAAATATATACAATTTTTACATATCAAGAATATCTCAATAAGGCGGGTTTTTAAAAGAAAACATATATCCAATGAGGTAATTTTACATATTCTGGTAGCCCCATTAAAAATGTAAAAGGACGGGGCACCTGGGTGGCTCAGTGGGTTAAAGCCTCTGCCTTCAGCTCAGGTCATGATCCCAGGGTCCTGGGATCGAGCCCCACATCGGGCTCTCTGCTGAGCAGAGAGCCTGCTTCCCATCCTTCTCTCTCTGCCTGCCTCTCTGCCTGCTTGTGATCTCTGTCTGTCAAATAAATAAATAAAAATCTTTAAAAAAATGTAAAAGGAGACATAAAATAATTTACTACTATGGTTACTTTTTTTCCAAGAGATTTTATTTATTTATTTGAGAGAGAGATTGAGAGAGCATGAGAGGGGCGAGGGTCAGAGGGAGAAGCAGACTCCCTGCTGAGCAGGGAGCCCAACTCAGGACTCGATCCTGGGGCTCCAGGATCATGACCTGAGCCAAAGCCAGTTGCTTAACCAACTGAGCCACCCAGGAACTCTAGTATATTTTCTTTAACCCAATAGGTTCCAAATATTAGTTCAACGTATGATCAATGTAAAGGTAAAGAGTTATTCAGGAGATGTTTGACATTCTTTCCCTCTGTGTTGAGGGAGCACAGAGTTGTCCCTGTTGTCACTTCCCCATATCAGAGAGAGAAGTTTGTAACGTACAATACAATTCACTTATTCTGAGGTTCATTACTTACTATGTCCCCATTCACAGAAGCATTGGGTATCTTCCGCACACTTAGCGGTCCTAGATGCTCGAGGAATATTTGTCTAGGAATGAATCCCCTTGTAAAATGCAGGCCCCTGACCCTACACCAGGTTTTCAGAATCCAAATCTCTTGGAAATGGAGCCAAGAATCTGCATTATAAATAAACACCCCGCCCTATGATTCTTAGGAACAGGAAACTGTGAGAAGCACTTAATGGCTAACACTTCCAGGTGAACATTCTAGTGATTTCCACTGAAAATGTCGACAGCCTTTCATGAATAGAGGGCTTGCTTTAAAACCGTTCTCCCTTCAATGTCAGAATGCATTCAATCTTCTTTTTACTAGAACTCGATAATGTTCCACTTCAATGAAAGGTAAGTTTATTTACAAAAGTGGAGATTACCTTTAATTTGGTGGATGCCATGAGGATGGCAAAGCTGGAGAGGTGGTTGCAGCTGCAAAGGGTTTGATTTTCATCTGAAGAAATGACTTGACAGCCTTCATTGGACCAAGACGACCCTTGCCAGTAGACACAGATGGACTGCTCATTTTCTCTCTTCATCTGGAGAATAACCACATTGCCTTAGCCCAGTCATAGAATAACTAACATTTACTGAGTGTTGTTCATATTCCAAAATATACTAGGCATTTTGTGTCTATTATCTCACTTACTTGTTACAAAACCCTTGTAAGGTAGGTATTCCTATACTCTTTTTACACAGGAGGAAACTGACAGTTGGAACCTGGTGATAATTGAGGAGATGGGATTCCAGTCCTGGAGTTCTGACTTCAGAGCTGTAAGTCTTAACCATCCTACCTACTGTCTCTCTCATTAGTAAGGTAAATGAGAAGAGGAAAGAAAAAGGAGATCATTTTTGATGTCAAGGCAATGTGACTTCCTGAAGAAGAGAAAATATCTGTTGAATTCCTATAGTAGTTCTTTTCTCCCTTGAAATTGTCCTTGTCACCAACAGAGACAACACTGACAGATATCTACATATGTAGGCACCAATCTCTAGACTCAGCATGGAATAACTCGGTTCACCTCCACAGCAGCTTATGGTGTAGGTTCTGTTACTGTCCCAGATGCATACGTTGGGGCATACCCCAAAATACAGTACATGCACAAAAGTGTTGGTTCACTGTTCTGTGATTTGACACAGAAAATGACTTGCTCATTGAAACTGCTACAAGTGAACAATTTAAGTATAATGGGCCCCAGTGGGAGGTATAAATGGGTCAGAATGTTTTCACATGGCCACTCGATCATGCCCAAAGTTTGATCATGTGAAGGAGATAAAAATCTGTTTCTTTCCTTAATCCAGGTCTAGGGCTGTTTGTAAGAAAAAAAAAATCCTGTGTTCAGCCAAGGGCTGGGAAAAGGGGGAAATGGTGTCTGAATATTGCTTATTTGATATTTAGAGGTTTTAAGTATTTCCTTTTACAGGAAATAAAAGGCAGTAAAAAATATTCTGAGTGCTCACCACTTCCTGTGTTCTGAAATTCCCATGTTATTGCATTTAAAAAAAATCAACAAAGGCTGAGCCTAGAAAGTAATGGTATCTAATGCTTTGGAATTCTTACTATGTGTCAGATTTTTTAATAAAGGTTTTATTATGGTAAAAATTGCATAATATAAAAATTTCCCATCCTAACTATTTTTGAGTGGACAGCACCATAATGTTAAATAAGTTCACATTTTTGTGCAACCCATCTCCAGAACTTTTTAAAAAAATTTATCAGAGAGAGAGAGAGAGAGAGAGGGAGAGAGAGAGAGAGAACAAGCAGAAGGAGAACAGGCTCCCCACTGAGCAAGGAGCCCAATGTGGGACTTGATCCCAGAACCCTGAGATCATGACCTGAGCAGAAGGCTGACACTTAATCAACTGAGCCACCCAGGTGTCCTGTCCACAACTTTTTTTCATTTTAAAAACTGAAACACTGCCCATTAAAAAAATAACTCCCCATTTCTCTCCCTGCAGCTCCTGGCAAACATTCTTTGACTTTCTGTTTCTATGAACCTGACTACTCTGGGGACCTTATACAAAATGGAAGATTACAATATTTTTCTTTCTGTGTCTGGCATATTTCACTTAACAAAATGTCCTCAAGGTTCATCCCTGTTGTAACATATATCAAAATTGTATTTCTTTATTTTTCAAGTTTTTATTTAAATTCTAATTATTTAATGTATATGGTAAAATTGATTTCAGGTTTAGAATTTAGTGATTTATCAGTTACATATAACACCCAGTGCCCATTTTTTTAAAAAGCTAAATACTATTTGATATTATTTCATACAGTAATACTAGGTTCAAGCATTTGAGGAACAACCATCCTATCTCCCATAGTGGCTGCAACATTTGATATTCCTATGAACAGTTCACAGTGATTTCAATTTCTCTCCCTCGTCATCTTATTTTGTTTTGTTTTGTTTTGTTTTTTTAGTAACCATACTAATGGATATGAAGTGATATGTCATTGCAGTTTTGATTTACATTTACCTAATGGTTAGTGACTTCCAGCATCTTTGGATATGCTTCTTGAACATTTGTATAACATCTTTTGAGAAACATGTATTCAGATCCTTTCTCTCTCTCTCTCTCTCTCTCTCTCTTAAATTGAGGTATTTTGTTGCTGTTGTTGACTTGTAGATGTTCTTTATGTATTCTGGGTACTAATCCTTTAGCAGGTATTTTCTCCCATTCCATGGGTTAGCTTTTCACTCCATTGACTGTGTCCTTTGATGCACAGAAGTTTTTAGTTTAGTGTTGCCCATTTGTCTATTTCTACTTCTGTTGCTTGTTCTTTTGGTGTCATAACTGAGAAACTCTTGCCAAATTTAAGTAATGAAGCTTTTAACTATGTTTTCTTCTAGAAGTTTGATAGTTCTAGGTCTTACATTTAAGTCTTTGATCCATCTTGTGTTCATGTTATGTATGGTGTAAGAGTCCATTTGCTCTTTAGCACACAGATATCCAATTTTCCCAGCACCAATTGTTGATGTCAGGCACTATTTTAAGGGCTTTATACACATGGACTCATTTATCCTACACATCAAGAAGGCACATTACTATTACCAGTAGCAGAACCTCAGCATCTGGACTGTGCTCAGCACAGAAGCCTGGGTAATTTGCCTAACTAGAGAGTGGGAAGGGAGCTTGGACTTGAACCCAGTTTGTTCAGCTGCAACTCTCCCTGTATTTGTTTAAGAAATGTCCATCAATTATTTGGCACTCCCTTCAAAATGTCAAGTCTAACTCCACTTCCTTGGGAGCAGTCTCTCTTGGAGCACTCATGGAAGCCAACTGCCATGCCATGAGAACACTGAAGCAGCTCTCAGCGAGCCCCACATGGCAAAAACAGAAGCCTCTTGCTACCAGCCACAGGGCGGATCCACCTTGAAAAAAAAACCCTTTAGCCTCAGTGAAGTCTGATGGTGACAACGCCCAGCCACCATCTTGACAGAAAACTTTGGAGAAACCTTGAGCTAGAGCCATCCAACAAAGCTACACCCAGATTCCTGACCCAAAGAAACAGAGTGAGATAATAAATTCATATCACTTTAAGTTGCCAAGTTCTGGGGTAATTGTTTACAAAGCAAACAACCCCTTTGAAGAAGACAAATCAATTTTAATTTTGGCAAAGTTCTAAAACCTTGAAAACTTTTCTATTGGAATGTGCCTGGTATGATGCCTTGTTACAGCCATTAAGAAGCAACTTCAAAAACACCTAAGGACTACCACTCATCTCACATGCTGGTCTGGATTGGTGCCTTCTTAAACCCTGACCAGTTTTATTTGGACCGGTTTGACAAGTCAGACATGTCCAGAGCCTTGAGGGAGAGTTGAGAGGCTGATTCTGAAGTTATCTCCTCAATACAGCTCAGGGATACCCCAGTTTCTCAGGAAGCCATATCACACCCTTGGTTTATTTTGGACTTTCCAACACCATGTCTCCCAGATGAGTGAGATTCGATTTCATTTTTACAGACTTCCAACCTATGAATTCATCAGCATGGAAACATTCCCACTTAATTATGAAATCCCTGTACATGTAATAGAGTCACCTGGTTCTCACATACCTTTTCATGCTGAAACGTGAAATTAACAGACACGGAGAGTGAGATGTTCTTTCTGGATCCCACTGTACCACTCACTACCTTGGAGTTCAGGTAGAAATTATGCAATTTTCCCTTTGTCATTAGATTTTCCTCAGACACAAAACTCTCACCGATGATGGGACCAATAGAAGCATAAGATATAAATGCGACAATACCTGGGATAAAGAAGAAAACCCCACCTAGTTTCAGGGATGCTCATTTGGGGGCAATGTAATCTGTGTTAACTTTCACTTGTGAATAGGATGCCAGATCATGGGAAAAAATAATTTTAGCTCCCATTTATTGAGCCTTTACTGTGGGACAATGTGCTGAGTCATTCACATAAGTCATAATCATTTTATTTTTAACGTATTTTAAATTTTAAATAGAAATTTCTTCATGACTACCACTCTTGCTAGGGAATATTTTCTTTGGCATTTTACAGTTAAGGAAAAGATTAAAGATATTTAATAACCAACTTTAGTTTGGAGCTAAGAAAATGTGAAGTCATTATTATATTCCCTAAAAGTTCCAATGCAAATCCATGAATTGATGAAAGGAATCAAGGAAGAGGGGAAAGAAGGCAGGCAGTCTAGTAGATGGGTGAGTGGGTGAGTAGATGGATGGAAGAATGGATAGAAGGATGAATGGATGGATGGGTGAAAGGAAAGATGGTAGATTGTATGGATGCATGGATGGATGGGTGGATTTAGAGAAGGAAGAAAGGGAGAAAAGGAAAGGGAAAGAAAATGGGATGGAAGAAGAAAAGGGGGAAGAAAGAAGGAAAGAGAGAAGGGGAGAAGAAGGCAAGAGATGAAGGGGAGAGCAAGGAAGTGAAAGAGGGAGAAAAAGACTTAGCAGGTAAGTTTGCAGGAGGGAAAGGTCATATGAAAAATAGTAAAGGAAAAATCTTAAAGGTGATTAAATTTAGACTTTGCACAGTTTTTAAAATGAGCTAGACAAATATGAAATCAGTATGTCATACACTTGAAACTAATGTTATTTTTTTAAAGATCTTATTTATTTATTTGACAGACAGAGATCACAAGTAGGCAGAGAGGCAGGCAGAGAGAGAGGAGGAAGCAGGCTCCCTGCGGAGCAGAGAACCCAATGTGGGGCTTGATCCCAGGACCCTGGGATCATGACCTGAGCCGAAGGCAGAAGCTTTAACCCACTGAGCCACCCAGGCGCCCCTGAAACTAATGTTATATGTCAATTATATCTCAAGTAAAAATTTTTAAAAATTTAAAATTTAAAGCGAAAAAATAAATGAATAAAAATAAACACAAATATTTAGATATTTAAAAAAGAGAGAAAGAGCTAAAAGGCTGATTGGTTTCCTCTAGGAAATGGGGAGTTGCTCATTGTCCATTTGCAAGGGAAAGACATCTGTTTAAGGAAACCAGCCTAAAGCATTGCAGAGGGTGGAGGTGATTTAAGCAAGGAAAAGACATGGGAAGTCATTAAAAAATCTCAACTCTAATCCTGCTCCAACACATCCAAGGTAAACAAAATAGGATTCTTTTCTTTTTCTTTTTTCTGGCTGAAAGAATCCAGTGTGAATTTCCCAGACTCTGGCTTTATCAGTGTCATCCATGGAACTTACTCAAGTAAAAATAAAAGGCTTCTATGAACTGTTTTATTGGAGCAACATGGAATTCCACTGGGAAAATTCTTGGACTGATAGTCTAAGTTCTAGGGCCACCATATACAGTACCTCCCAAGATTTCTTTCTCAATGGTGGTGCAGTGAATATCCATGGTCTGCTTTTCTGCCTTCAAACTGAGTGTCTTCAGCCTGCAGTTCTCAACCCTTTGTGTTTTGATGGCTAAAAAACAGAGAATGTTTGGTCAACAGCAACATCCACTTGCCCATCTGCTCCAATGTGATAATCCTCTGCACTGGACCCCAAAAAGAAAAGCCCACATACTCATGAACTGATAAGTCTTGATTAGTGTGGAAAAGAAATGGCCAAACTCCATGGGCACTTAGCCAAATTCAAAAAGTGAACTAGGAATCAATCAGGTACCTTCACTGTTTTCTTTATCATTATTGGAATAAAATACACATAACATGAATCTTACCATTTTAACCATGGTTAGGCATACAGTTCAGTGGTGTTGAACACAATCACACCCTCACCATCCCTTTCTAGAACTTTTTCATCTTCCCAAATTCAAACTCTGTTCCCATTAAACACAAACTCCTCATGCTTTCACCCACCCCTGGCTCTGACCATCTGCTTCTTGTCTCCATGGATGGGACTCCTCTAGGGACTCCCTATGAGTGGGATAATAGAGTATCTGTTCTTTTGTGTCTGGCTTATTTCACTGAGCATAACGTTCTCACGGGTCATCCATGTTGTAGCAGGTGTTAGAATGTCCTTCCTCTAAGACTGAATAATACTATGTTGTCTGGATACACCACATTTTGTTTATCTAGTCATCTATGAATGGTCATGTGAGTTGCATCCACCTGTTAGCTATTGTGAATAAAGCTGCTGTGAACATGGATGTATGAATATCTCTTTGAGTTTCTGCTTTCAGTTCTTTGGGGGCACAGACCCAGAAGTGGAATTGGTGATTCATATAGTAATTCTATGTTTAATTTTTTGAGGAACCACCAAGAAATTCCACATCATTGTACCATTTTACATCCCCACCATCTGTGCATAAAGTCTCCATTTTCTCTATATCCTCATCAATGCTTGTTATTTTCTGGTTTTTGTTAATAGCCCTCCAAGTGGATGTGAGGTATTACCCTTTGCTCTTCAACCCAGCACCAACTCACAGGCCAGGAAGGAAGGTAGAAGAGAAAGAACCATTTCCAAATCAGCAATAGAACTGAACTGAATCCTGTCAATAACCATGTGAGCTTGGAAACAAATCCTCCCTTGTTCAAGCCTTTAGATGAGACTCCTGCCCTAGCCAACACCTTCGCTACAGTCTTGGGAGACACGCCCAAGCAGAGTTCTCAGCTAAGCCATGCCCTGACTCCTGACCCATGGAAGCTATGAATTATATATGTGTTGTTTGTGATCGCTTGTTATGCAGCAATCACTAAATAGTACACTAACCTAGAGTAGGTTTCTCTGAATCTGCAGGATTACAGATGGTGTATACTTTCTTCTACTTGCTGATCTGTATTTCTGTGAATGTTTATAAGAAATAGAGAGGTATGTCCAATCCAAAATTAAAACCACACCCTATTCATTTCCTCTGTCATAGTAGTACTTTATGAAATTGGCTACCTGCAAACTTTTGACTGTGGGTCCATGTAGGAAAAAATCAAGTCCATGAAATGCAAAATTATACCAAGCAGTGCACACTGACTGTGTACTGGTTGAGAGAAGACTGGACTCAGACTTGGGTGCAGAGTCTGATTCTTGACTCATACCATTTAGGATGCCAGGAACTCGGGCACATTTTCTGGGACTCAGCCCCCTTTTTATAAGATAGAGGTAATCACACTTACCCCAACACTACTAGGAGGATTTTGTGAGGTGATATACAAACTGGGTAGAACAGAGCCTGGCAACATGGAAGGGGAGCTGTACTTACCATCCTTGCGATTCCTTACCCATAAAAGGCCCTTCTTCCTTCTGTATTTCATTTGGATTTCTGGATGCAGCTGCAAGAACGGCCGCTTCTATACTCTGCAGGTAGACTGTCACTAGCCTTGCTTTCTCTTTTTGATTTCCAGGGGATAATTGGGAAGTGAGGTTTGTGAGAAAATGATAAGAGTTCCCGATTTCCTGTTAGAAACAAGGCTTGTTAGATGAATGGGAGGCTTTGCAAGACCAAAGTCCTTTAATTGAACAAATTCAAGCTTGTGTTTTGGCCAGATAAATCTACCAATAGCCCTGAGCCCCGGATCTGGCACTGTAAAAGCAAAAGCATGCTGGTTTAATACTTATTCCATAATAAAACCATTTTCCTTCTCTTAGACTTTTGTGGTGCATTTTTCTGTGTTGGGAGAAGGCTTTGGTTTTCATTGCCTTTCCACAACATTTTGCCATGTGATAAATTCAAAATTAAATTTGACAAGAAGCACAAAAGAGGAGGTATTTACTCTCATTGACAGAGGTTCGAGGAACCTTAAATCTTTTCTGGGAACATCCCACAACCTTGTATGCACAGACTCCAAAGGAACTGTGTGAAATGAGATTTCCCGAATTGGCAAATGCTGGTTGAGCCCAGTTCTGAGAATCTTCACATACCTCATATCCTAAGAAGGTAAATCTCAGTAGACTCAGTTCCTTAGTATGTCTTTCAGTACTTTCCAGTATTATAGTACTGTTTGGTTTTGATTTGGTTAAGTATCCATCTGCATTGGCCAAAGATTCTAAAGTTGCATTTATATAGGATGAGTCTCAACCCCTCATGATTAGTATGATGGCTTTAGTTAAAAATACTATATAATAGGGATGCCTGGTTGGCCCAGTTGGTTAGACATCTGCCCTTGGCTCAGGTCATGATCCCAGGGTCCTGGGATTGAGAGTCCTGCATCAGGCTCCTTGCTCAGTGAGGAGCCTGCTTTTCCCAATGCCTGCCTCTCCTCCTGCTTGTTCTCTCTCTCTCTCTCTGACAAAAAAAAATCTTTTAAAAAGGAATACTATATAATACACTGTACATTTGCTAAGAGCTTTCAGGAATGCTTACCACACACGCATAAAGGTAAATGTGAGGAAATGGATATGCTAATTAGCTTGACTGTAGTAATCATTTCATTACATATATGTATATCAAAATCATCATGTACTCCTTGGATATATAAAATTGTTATTAAAATATATATTTTTTATTACGCTCAGTTAGCCAACATATACTACATCATTAGTTTTTGATGTAGTGTTCAATAACTCATTAGTTGCATGTAACACCCAGTGCTCATCGTGGCACGTGCCCTCCTTAATAAAAACTCATAGAGATGAGTTTTTTAGAGCAGTTTTAGGGCAGCGAAACTATTCTGTTTGATACTATAATGGTGGACACATGTCAT
Source organism: Mellivora capensis (assembly GCA_004024625.1). Classification (NCBI taxonomy): domain Eukaryota; kingdom Metazoa; phylum Chordata; class Mammalia; order Carnivora; family Mustelidae; genus Mellivora; species Mellivora capensis. The sequence continues at coordinate 37,944 of PISX010008673.1, read as the reverse complement.
TATACATTTGACAAAACTCAGAATGGGCAGCATGAAGTATGACGCCTAATGTCAACAACTCTGGCCTTTGGATGACATTGACATGACATTGTAGGTTCACAAAAGCACCATCTGGTGCCAGATAACAGGGGAGGCTGTGCATATGAAGGAGGCGGGAATATATGGGAACTCTCTATTTCTGCTCAACATTGCTGTGAATCTAAAAATTCTCTGAAAAACAAAGTCTACTTGTTTTTTTTTTCTGATTCAATTTTATTTTATTTTTTCAGTGTTCCAAGATTTGTTGTATATACACCATACAAGTCTACTTAAAAGGGAGGTGGTGGTGGAGAAGGCATCCACCTGCACCTGGAGCCAAAGGAAAAGAAGCTCAGACCTGTAGGGACAGAGTAGTTTTCCCCTCTCCACAGCTGCGGGACAGCTTTGCAAAACGGGTGCAGATCTCTCTGCTGTTGTCCATAGAACTGCTCAAATTTAACTAAGAGAAAAGAAGAAAAGAAGGATTTGTTATTTTTCCTTTAATCAGCTTGGGCTGGTTGTCTAGTAGTTTTGATAGATGAGCCCCAATTTCATATATCATTTTTTCCTAATTTTTAAAATTTAAATTCAATTATGTATTTAAATTCAATAATGTACTTTTTTCCCCCCAGAGGTAGAGGTCTGTGATTCATCAGTCTTATATAATAGCCAGTGTTCACTACATCATATGCCCTCCTTAATGCCCATCACCCAGTTACCCCATACCTTCTACTCCCCTCCCCTCAAGCAGCCCTCAGTTTGTTTCCTATGGTTGAGAGTCTCTTATGGTTTGTCTGCCTCTCTGATTTCATCTTGTTTTATTTTTTCTCTATGATCCTTTGTTTTGCCAAACATACTTTAAAACTGGTCGCTAAAACAGCTTTGGCACCAATAAGCCTTGTGACCTTGAAAAAGTCACTTAAATCTCTCTGGGCCTCAGGGTCCCTAATTAAAAACAAAGGATCTTAGAATATATGGTCTTAACATTTTCTGTAGGTACTAAAAGTCTTTGATTAATTATATTGGGAGACCAACTATGCACACTGGCCAATTCAGCTAACATTTTTTTCTTTAACAATTCCATTGAGATATAATTCACCCATAAGACTCATCCATTTAAAGTATATAATTCAATGGCTTTTCGTATATTCACAGATTTGTACAACCATCACCACAACCACGATAAGTTTTAGAGCATTTTCAACACTCTCCTCTAAAATCTGCATTCTTGAGCAATCACCCCCAATCCTAATCCCTGGCAACCCCTAGTCTACTTTCTGTGTCTCAGGATTTGCCTACCTGGACAGTTCATATAAGAGGAATCATGCCCTCTGTGGCATTTTTTTGTCTGGCTTCTTTCACTGAGCGTCATGTTTTCAAGGTCCATCCATGTTGTAGCATGTGTCAATGCTTCATTCATTTTTATGGTGGAGGAGTAGCTCATTGTATGGATGGACCACATTTCTTTTGTCTACTTAGGAGTTCATGGGCATGTCAGTCATTTCCACTTTCTGGCTCTTGTGAATAATGCCACTGTGAACACTGGTGTACAAGTTTTTGTGTTGACATGTATTTTCAATTTTCTTGGTTATATACCTAGCAGTAGAATTACTGCTAAATACATAAATTTAGAATTTATGTATATAGTACATAGAATTACTGCTAAAAACATAAATCTATGTTTAATTGTTTGAGGAGTTGCCACGCTGTTTACCAAAGCAGCTCCATGGTTTTCCTTTCCTGTCAGCTCAGATGAGGTTTCTGCTTACTCTCCATCCTCACACCTTCATGACAGCCTTGTTAGATATCCCATGGCAACATGTCTAGCAAAGCACTCCCTGGATTCCTGACTCATAGGAATTTGGACACAGTAAATGTTGTTTAAGTCACTAAGTTTGGGGGTCACTTGTTACATGACAATATATATTGAATACACCTGCACACTATGGTGAGGTATTCCTCCCTACAACACCTGCTCTATTCTGAGGATGGTCTCTGTACACTTGTACAAACCCATGAAGTGATGAACCTTACCTGCTTCTGACAGTTCTGAAATGTTGGATCACTACTGAAATTAGAGCAGTTCACACTGTCGATTTCTAGGACAGAAAATAGGTAAGTTGAGTTAACATCATAGATTCATCACAGGAAACAATGCCTTGTCTACTTTAATTAGGAGAGATTTGTCTCCATAATCTTGGAGGATCCCATAATTCCCAAAATAAAAAATGGGTCTCCAATTCTAATTTAGTTTTTAAGTAGTTGGGAAGGTTGTAGCTTGACCCTTAACAGGGCTTGTAAAATATAGGTTTTGATCTGAGGGAAGATGGTGGAAGAATAGGGGACCTGTGTTTCATCAGGTCCTTGAATTCAGCTGGTTATCTATCATATCCTTCTGAACAACTGTGAATGAAATCTGAGATCTAAGGAAAGAATTGCTGCAATTCTACAAATAGAAAAACAATGACTGAGGGGTAGGAGACAAGATTGTAGGGGATCTTGTTTCATCTGGTCCCTTGAATTTAGCTGGATAACCATCAAACCATTCTGAATACCCATGAATTCAGCCTGAGGTGTAAGGACATATATCTGGAACTCTACAAGTAGAAAACTGTTTTTTCCTTGCTTTTTTGCAAAGCAGGAGGTATGGAGACACAAATCTGAGGGGAGATATCAGAGATAAATGGAAGGGGAGGGAGCCTCCATAAGCTGATTACTGGAAAGGGGTAGAGCCCTGGGGGGCAAAATCAGAACCCTTAGAAATCTGCTCCAGTGAAAGACATCCCTGTCTGAAAGGGGCTAAGGGGATGAAATGGGCAGAATTCCAGGTGAGTAAATGTGGTCTCAGGATCCCAGGAATCACAGAACTAACTGGGGTGTCTGAACTGGTAGAGTGCCTAAGCATTGGAGCAGGGAAACTGGTTATAGCTGGGGAGCCCAGGAGGGGAATCTTAACTTAGGTAGCCATAAACCCTGAGCCAGGCTAATGGGATGACTGCTCTCCACCTGAGCACCTTTAAAAGACTAGAACATGTGCACTGCCTGTCATCCCTTGGGAGGGGTTAAACAGGTGTGCCCATGACCAGGCAACAGCTCTTGGGTGTGGCCTCAGAAAGGACAGTAGGGTGACAGTCAGCCATCCCCCTGGGAGTGGTGGAATGGGTACATGCATGAGCCTGCAACCTCTCTCAGCCCCATGGTACACAAAGGGCAGTAATGCAAGTCCCTCGGAATCCCTAGGAGACTGCCATGGACACCTACCACAGGAGTTATGGAGTTTGACACACACAAAAGTGAAAACTGTTTGTCCAGGAGGGTTTACTGAAGTGGGGGGGGGGGTGGACTTTAATCTTTCAGCTCTGGGGCTGGAGATTGGGGCATGGCCGTTTTTATTATGATCCTCTAAAGAGGCATGGAAAGCATTCAGGGAACAAACCCACACTGAGGACCAGCTTACATTGAGACCAGCCCCCTGGCAAGGGGAGGACAACTCAGCCCAGAAAAAGACACCTGAGAAGCAGCATAGCAGACCCCTCCCCCAGAAGACAAACTGGAAGAACAGGTGCACAACTAGCTTAGGGATCCCACAAGATTGTAAAACTCCAGTGCTAGGGGAAAGTATTATATAGAACTTGAGGATTTTCTCATGATCCATTTATCTTTCTGTCTAAAATTTTCTGGTTTTTTGTTTTCTTTTTTCCCATTTCAACTAGTTTCTTATTTTATCATTTTATATTTTTAATTTGTTTTTAACTTTTATTTTTTACATCTATATTTTACAGAGATACACTTCATTTTTGGCCTTTTTGTACTCTATATAATTTTAATTTTTTTAATATATACAAGTTTTGCTTTCTTTGCAATTTTGGGATTTAGTGTCTTTGAACACAAAGACAAAAATTCACCCAGGAACAAGTGGATCACACTGCTTTTTTCACCCTGTGAGACTAATCTCTTCCTCCCCCTTTTTTTCTCTTTTAATTTTGTTTTCTCTTGTTTTTGTTTGCTTTTCTGTTTTTGTTTTTAACCACTTTGGATTTGTCTAATGTGTATTTTGCTTGGCTGCTGATTGATATTTTTTTATTCTGCTCACTTGCTCACCCATTCTTCTCTGGACAAAATGACTAGAAGGAGGAACTCAAAACAAAAGAAAGAACCAGAAGCAATGTTCTCTGCCACAGATCTAATTGATATGGATATAAGTAAGATGTCAGTGGTGGATTCAGGATAGCAATTATAAAGTTAATAGCTGGGCTTGTAAAAACATTAAAAGACAGTAGAGAATCTCTTAATGCAGAAATGAGATCTAATCATGCCAAACTTTAAAATGCTATACTGGAGATGCAGCCTAAATTGGATGCTCAAATAGCCAGGGTGAATGAGGCAGAATCTAGAAGACAGGTTGGTGGAAAGGAAGGAAGTCGAGGAAAAGAGAGAAACACAGCTAACAGCCCATGAAGAAAGGCTTTGAGAAGTTAATGATGCCATGAAATGAACCAATGTCAGAATTATTGGGGTGCCTGAGGGTGGAAAGAGAGAGAAGCCAGAAAGTATATTTGAGCAGATCATCACTGAGAACTTCCATAATCTGGGGAAGAGAACAAGCATTCATGTCCAAGAGAAAGATAGAATGTCTCCTGAAATCAATAAAAATAATTCAACACCCCAACATATAATGGTGAAGCTTGCACATTTTAGAGAAAAAGAGAGAATCCTGAGAGTAGCACGAGACAAGAGGCTCCTTATTTATAGAGGGAGGAATGTCATACCTAACATCAGAACCACCCACAGATAATTGTCTTTCTCTGTTTGACTTATTTCACTTAGCATAATCTCCTCTGGTTCATCCATGTTGATGCAAATGTTAGGTATTCATCCTTTCTGACAGCTGAGTAATATTTCATTGTATATATGGACCACATCTTTATCCATTCATCTGTTGAAGGGCATCTCAGCTCCTTCCAAAGTTTGGCTATTGTGGACATTGCTGCTATAAACGTTGGGGTGCATATGGGGTGCATTCTTTTTATTACATCTGTATATTTTGGGTAAATACGCAGTAGTGCACTGAGCACTGGGTGTTATATGCAAAGAATGAATCATGAAACACTACATCAAAAACTATTGATGTACCTGTATGGTGACTATTAACATAATTAAGAAAAAAAAAGAATTATCCACAGAAACCTGGCAGGCCAGAAAGAGCTGGCATGATATATTCAGGTTACTAAGTGAGAAGAACATACAACCAAGAATACTTTATCCAGAAAGGCTGTCATTCAGAATGGAAGGAGAGATAATGAGCTTCCAGGACAGACAGATTAAACGAATATGTGACTACTAGGCTAGCCCGGCAAGAAATATTAAGGGGATCCTGTAAGCAAAGAGATAGCCCAGGAGTGACATAGAAAGAAACAGAGACAATTTACAGAAACAGGCACTTACAGGTAATATAATGGCACTACATTCATATCTTTCAGTAGTCACTCTGAAAATAAATAGGCTATATGCTCCAATCAAAGACACAGAGTATCAGATTGGATAAAAAAAAAGCAAGACCCATCCATATGCTGTCTACAAGAAACTCATTTTAGACCTAAAGACACCTCCAGACTGAAAGTGAGGAGGTGGAAAACCATTTATAATGCTAATGGATTTCAAAAGAAAGCTGAGTTAGCAATCCTCATATCAAAGGAGATTTTAAACCAAGACTGTAGTAAGGGATGAAGAGGGACTTTATACCATAGTTAATGTGTCTATATAACAAGAAGACCTATTTACAATTGTAAATATTTATGCCCCTAACTTGGGAGCAGCCAATTATATCAACCAGTTAATAACCAAATTAAAGAAATACATTGATAACAATACAATAAAAGTAGGGGACTTCAACACTCCCTCACAGCAATGTCAAATAATTAAATAAAAATCTTTTTTAAAAAAGGAAACAAGACAAGAAACAACAAGTGTTGGAGATGATGTGGAGAAAGGGGAACCCTCTTACACTGTTGGTGGGAATGCAAGTTGGTGGAGCCAGTTTGGAAAACAGTCTGAGATTCCTTAAGAAATTAAAAATAGAGCCACACTATGACCCTTTAATTGCACTACTGGGTATTTACCCCAAAGATACAGATGTAGTGAAAAGAAGGGATATCTGTACCCCAATGTTCATAGCAGCAATGGCCACAATCGTCAAACTGTGGGAAGAGCCAAGATGCCCTTCAGAATAGATTAAAAAAATATGGTTCATATATACAATGGAATATTATGCCTCCATCAGAAAGGATGAATACCCAACTTTTCTATCAACATGGACAGGACTGGAGGAGATTTTGCTGAGTGAAATAAGTCAAGCAGAGAAAGTCAATTATCATATGGGTTCACTTACTTCTGGAGCATAAGGAATAACAAGTAGGACATTAGGAGAAGGAAAGGAAAAGTGAATTGGGGGAAACCAGAGGGAGAGATGAACCATAAGAGACTGTGGACTCTGAGAAACAAACAGGGTTTTGGAAGGGAGGAGGTTGAGGGGATGGGTGAGCCTGGTGGTGGGTATTAAGGAGGGCACGTATTGCATGGAGCACTGGGTGTGGTGCATAAACAATGAATCTTGGAACACTGAAAAAAAATAAAATAAAATTTAAAAAAAGGAAACAAGAGCTTTCAAGGACACACTGGCTAGATGACTTCACAGATATATACAGAGTATTCCATCCTAAAACAAAGAATACATATTCTTCTCAAGTACATATGGAGCTTTCTTCAGAATAGATCACATACTGGGTCACAAATCAGGTCTCAACCAGTACCAAAAGATTGGGATTATTCCCTGCATATTTTCAGGCACAGTTTTGAAACTTGAACTCAATGAAAACAGGAAATTTCTAAGGAACTTAAACACTTGGAGGTTAAATAGCATCCTACTGAAGAATGAATGGGTCGACCAGAAAATTAAAGAAGAATTTTAAAAATTCATGGAAACAAATGAAAATGAAAACACAACTCTTCAAAGCCTTTGGGATATAGCAAACGCAGTCATAAGAAGGAAATACATAGCAGTACAAGCCTTTCTTGAAAAGTTCTCAAAATTTTGGAGAAAAGTCTCAAATATACACGTTAACCTTACACCTAAAGGAGCTGGAAAAAGAACAGCAAATAAAGCCTAAACCAAGTAGGAGAGGAGAAATAATAAAGATCAGAACAGAAATCAATGACGTAGAAACCAAAACAATAGATCAATGAAACCAGCAGCTTGTTCTTTGAAAGAATTAATAAAATGAATAAACCCCTTGCCAGACTTATCCAAAAGAGAAGAGAAAGGACCCAAATTAGTAAAATCATGAATGAAAGAGGAGAGATCATGACCAGTATCAGGAAATACAAACAATTTTAAGAACGTATTATGAGCAATTCTGTCCCAACAGTTAGGCAATCAGAAAGAAATGGATGCATTCCTGGAAACTTATAAAACTGAAACAGGGGCACCTGGGTGGCTCAGTGGGTTAAAGCCTCTGCCTTCGGCTCAGGTAGTGATCCCAGGGTCCTGCGATCTCTGCTCAGCATGGAGCCTGCTTCCCTTCCTCTCTCTCTCTCTCTGCCTGCCTCTCTGCCTACTTGTGATCTGTGTCTGTCAAATAAATAAATAAATCTTAAAAAAAAAAACAAAACCTGAAACAGGAAGAAATAGAAAATCTGAACAGACCCATAACCAGCAAAGAAACTGAAGTAGTAATCAAAGATCATCCAACAAACAAGAATCCAGGGCCAGATGGCTTCTCAGGAGAATTCTACCAAACATTTTTTAATTTTTAATTTTTTATTTTTTATTTAGTTTTTGATGTAGTCTACTAAACATTTAAAGAAGAACTAATACCTACTCTTTCAAACTGTTTCAAAAAATAGAAATGGAAGGAAAACTTCCAAACTCTTTCTATGAAGTCAGCATTACTCTGAGCCCCAAACTAGACAAAGACAAAGGAGAATCAATATCCTTGATGAACACGAATGCCAAAAATACTTTCCAAGATATTAGCCAATAGGATTCTACAGTATATTAAAGGGATGAATCACCACGACTAAGTGGGATTTATTACTGGGATGCAAGCATGGTTCAACATTTGCAAATCAATCAACATGATACATGATACATCTCATTAATAAAAGAAAGGACAAAATCCATATGATTCTCTCAATTGATGCAGAAAAAGCATTTGACAAAATACAGCATCCTTTCTTAATTGAAACTCTCCACAGTGTAGGGATAGAGGAAACATAACTCAATGTCATAAAAGCCATCTATGAAAAGCCCACAGTGAATATCATTCAGTGAGGAAACACTGAGAGCCTTTCCCTTAGGGTCAGTAACATGACAAGGATGTTCACTTGAACCACTGTTGTTCAACATAGTACTAGAAGTCCCAGCCTCAGCAATCAGACAACAAAAAGAAATAAAAAGCATTCAAATGGGCAAAGAAGAACTCAAAATCTCACTCTTCACAGATGACATGATACTCTATGTGGAAAACTCAAAAAACTCCATCCCAAAATTGCTAGAACTCACAGAGTGATTCAGGAATGTGGCAGGATACAAAATCAGTGCACAGAAATTAGTAGCATTTCTATACACTAACAATGAGACAGACGAAAGAGAAATTAAAGAATCAATCCCACTGGGATGCATGGGTGGCTCAGTTGGTTAAGCTCTTGCCTTCGTGTCAGGTCATGATTCCAGAGACCTGGGACTGAGTTCCGGATTAGAATCCCTGCTCAGTGGGGAGTACTTCTCCCTATGCCTCTTGCTCCCCCTGCTTATGCTCTCTCTCTGACAAATAAGTAAATAAAATCTTAAGAAGAGAACCAATCCCATTTACAATTGCACCGAATACCATAAGATATCTAGGAATAATCCTAACCAAAGAGGTAAAGGTTCTGTACTCTAAAAACCACGGAAAACTTATTAAAAAAATTGACAAAAACACAAAGCAATGGGAAAACATTGCATGCTGATAGAATGGAAGAATAAGTATTGTTAAAATGTCTATGGTACCCAGGATATTCTAAATATTCAATGCAATTCCTATAAAAAAAAACCATTGACATTTTTCACAGAGCTGAAATAAATAATCCTAAAGTTTGTGTGGAACCAGAAAAGGCTCTGAATAGCCAGAGGAATGTTGAAGAAGAAAACCAAAACAGGTAGCATCATGATACCTGACTTCAAATTATGTTACAAAGAGGTAATCATCAATACAGTACGTTACTGACACAAAAACAGACAGATTGATGGCACAGAATAAAGACCCTAGAAATGGACCCTCAACTCTATGGTCAACAAATCTTTAACAAAGCAGGAAAGAATATCCAATAGAAAAAGTAGAGTCTAGGGGCACCTGGGTGGCTCAGTGGGTTAAGCCTCTGCCTTCAGCTCAAGTCATGATCCCAGGGTCCTGGGATCGAGCTCCGCATTGGGCGCTCTGCTCAGCAGGGAGCCTGCTTCCCCCTCTCTGTCTCTGCCTGCCTCTCTACCTACTTGTGATATCTCTGTCAATAAATAAATACTTCTTTAAAAAAGAAGAATCCATCAAAGTCCTAGAGGAGAACATAGGTATCAATGTCTTTGAACTCAGCCACAACAAATTCTTGCTAGAGACATCTCCAAAGGCCAGGGGACCAAAAGGAAAAATGAACTTTTGGGACTTCATCAAGATAAAAGGTTCTGCATGGCAAAGAAACAGTCAACAAAACTAAAAGGCAACCTATGGAATGGGAAAAGATATTTGCAAATGATATCAGATCAGATAAAGGATTTGTATCTAAGATCTGTAAGGAACTTTTGAAACTCAACACCCAAAAAAACATAGTCCAGTCAAGAAATGGGCAGAAGATATAAACAGCCATTTCTCCAAAGGAGACATACAAATGGTCAACAGACAGATGAAAACATGCTCCACATCCCTTGCCATCAGGGAAATACAAATAAAACCACAATAAGGTACCACTTCATACCAGTCAGAATGGGTAAAATTAACAGGTTAGGAAACAACAAATGTTGGCGATGATGTGGAGAAAAGGGAAACCTCCTACACTGTTAGTGGGAATGCAAGCTGGTACAGCCATTCTGGGAAACAATATGGAGGTTCCTCAAGAAGTTAAAAATAGAGCTACTCCATGACCCATCAATAGCACTTCTGGGTATTTACCCCAAAGTTACAAATGTAGTGATCTAAAGGGGCACCTGCCCCCTATTGTTCACAGTAGCAATGTCCACAATAGCCAAACTGTGGAAAGAGCCCAGATGTGCATTGATAGATGAATGGATAAAGAAGACGTAGTGAGATATCTATCTATCTATCTATCTATCTATCTATCCAGCCAGCCACAGACTAGTATGTTACAGCTTGAAGGAAAAGCAAGACAGGAAGCAATGACAGTGAATTATATTTGGCCCAGTTTATAATCAACATTATCTTTGCCCACTCACAGCTCCCTGAGATTACCTCAGGTGCCTTGTCTCCTGATAGCACAGATTGACTTGACCTCCCCCAGATGAGGTTCCCCTGGTGTGGTGGGCATCATAGCAGCTCCAGCACCAGATCTGATCTCATCATACACATGGAGGCTCTGGGACTCCCACCTGAGCTCAGATGAACTGATCTGTTGTGGGATGCAGGATCTGGTTTCCCCAGACAGTCAAATCAACCCAGAAGTCAGGAAAAGTCCAGTGAGGCAAAGCTTGACCAAGGAGAGAGACAAGATGAGAAGGAGCTGGCCTCTCTCTCTTTCTCCCTCTATCCTCCTGCCAAGAGTCTGTCCTGTCCCAAGAAACAGTTAAAAGTGGCCTTTCTGGAAAGTCTTGCATGGCCACACCACCATCCGCATTGTCTTACAAGGCAGAACCCAGCAAAGGGATGCACCATCTTTAATTTGCTTTCCTCTCTTCCCCGTTTCATGTCCTCTTCCTTCCTCACCCTTGCTGGCTTAAGATTGCACACACAACCCCTTAAAACCTGGATACATGTTGTGCCTCAGGTTCTGTTTTATAGGAAAATCTGGACTAAAGTACACAGTTAATACAGGAAACAGGAGAGAACTTAAAATCCTCAGAAAGGATCTCCAAAAAGATCCAAGAATTCATTTGTTCGATAATTTTTGAAGGGGCGGGGGGTGGGAGGTTGGGGGAGCCAGGTGGTGGGTATTATGGAGGGCACGCATTGCATGGAGCACTGGGTGTGGTGTAAAACTATGAATTCTGTTACGCTGAAAAGAAATGAAATGAAAAAAAATACAAAAAAGTAAAAATAAAAGAATAGGCTTTCTTCAAGTTATTCTACAATTTAAACTTATACAGAACTATATGTCGATTATACCTCTCTATGACTGGAGGTAAATTATTTTTTTAGTATTAAAACAACAAAAAATAAAGCAGCCTTTCTCTTCTTAGTTCTCATTTTACATTTTAATTAAGGCAAATGATTTGGTTTTTAATTATTATTAAACATTTCATATTTTAATATTATAACTATATTAATTATTATATAGAAAATACATGAAGATATTATTACTATATTATATTGTTATGTATATTACATATATTTTTCATTGTTATTAGGATTTCATGTCATGGGTAGCAATATATTATAGGAACAGTCTGTTATCATGGAATATTTCAATCTTTTGTCTGAGACACAAAAAGAGGTTATAACACTGAATTTGACTAATACTTATGTGTGTTGATTTGAAAAGATGAGTAGAAATCATACCAAATAAATAATGTATAACTACAGGGAGGTTTAATCTTAGATATTTTCATATTTTGCTTTTTAAATTTTGCTTATGTATATTGTGTGTTGATACATGTGCTATATCTAACAACTGTCTTTGCCTTTGACAAATCTCTTCATCTCAACAAATATCTTGTAACAACTAAAAGAAAGAAGAAGCTGTTATGGAAATGGTGCAATAAAAGAACAATAACCAAAAAAGTTTCTGAGAAATTAAAGCTGTGGTTTCTGAAATTTTTATGACAATGTTCAGTAACAGAATGAATATGCAAAAGGCCAAATTATTAGTCAGGGAGAGAAAGTTGAGGAGCTCTTCTAGGATTTAGAGGGAAAAGTAAAGAGGAAGGAGATATCTAAGAAGGCCAGTACCCACCCAAAAGGAATTTTGTCAAGAAGACAAGAAGAAATGCAATCCAATCAACTATTTCCCTACAGTGAAAAGGAACAACTTTTAGATCAACAGAAGCTAGAACATGCTGAGCCTGGTGGTGGGTATTAAGGAGGGCACGGATTGCATGGAGCACTGGGTGTGGCACATAAGCAATGAACCTTGGAACACTGAAAAAAAAAAAAAAAGAATACTGAATAAAGATAACCCCAAGCAGAGATTTTGTAAGGGAGAAGAGGATAAAATCTCTATATAGATCTTAGATATATGGATATGTATCTATGTAAGAAAAAATATATAAAAATATACCATAAAATAAAATGAGATGTCCTACCTCCAAGGAAAAAGAGGAAATCTTACAAGCTACCAGAAAGAGGGAAAAAAACAGTTATTAGAAAGAAAACAATATTCAAATTGAGAATGTTAGATATTAAAAATAAGAAAGAGATATCTATGAATTCCTGAGAGAAAATGATTGTAAATCAAGAGTTTTACTTCCATCTCATTCTGGATTCCAAAATGTAAAGAGCTAAAGTTTAAAAAAATGTCACAACAACTGAAAGTCAGGTCCAAGAAGTCCATTGTCCAAAACAGGAACCACCAGCCACCTGAGACTATGGCTAGTCTGAACCGAAATGTACCATAAGCATAAAATGCATTCTGGAAATCGAAGACAACATGAAAAAAATACATAAATGGTCTCATTAGTGCTTCTTATATTTATTACAGCTTGAAATGATACTTTTGATATGCTGAGTTAAAGTATGTTACTAGAAGATAGGGTCCATATATACAATGGAATATTACATCTCCATCAGAAAGGATGAATACTCAACTTTTGTATCAACATGGATGGGACTGGAGGGGATTATGCTGAGTGAAATAAGTCAAGCAGAGAAAGTCAATTATCATATGGTTTCACTTACTTCTGGAGCATAGGGAATAACTTGAGGGACATTAGGGGAAGGAAAGGAAAAGTGAACTGGGGGAAATCAGAGGGGGAGATGAACCATGAGAGACTATGGACTCTGAGAAACAAACTGAGGGTTTTGGAAATGAGGGGAGTGGGGGCATGGTGAGCCTGGTTGTGGGTACTAAGGAGGGCAAGCATTGCATGGAGCACTCGGTGTAGTGCATAAACAATGACTCTTGGAACACTGAAGAAATAAAATAAAATTTTAAAAATGTGTATTATTAAAATTAATTTCCTGTTTTTACATTTTAAATGTATCTACCAGAAAATTTAAAATTATTTTTGTGGCTCCCATAAGTGGCTTCTGTTAGATTTCTATTAGAGACTATTCCACTAGAAAATATATTGAGATAAACTTGGCAAAACGAATTATTTTCCTTTTCAAATAAATATGACTATATCCTACTGTAAGTATTGGAGAATTTGGGGGGATAGCAAGTATTCTCACTACTTAGGTCAAGGTTGCAAACTGTGGCCCTGGGCTGGCCCACTGCCTGTTTTTGTAAATAAAGTTTTACTGGTACACAGCCACATCCATTCATTTATGTCTGTGGCTACAGTTACATTATAAAGACAGGGCTGAATAGTTGCAATAGAGACCATATGGCCCACAAAGCCTGAAGTATTTACTAGATAGCCCTGTACAGAAAAAGTTTGTTAACTTCCATCTTTTTTTTTTTTTCAGATTTTATTTGTTTATTTGACAGACAGAGATCACAAGTAGGCAAGAGAGGCAGGCAGGGAGAGAGAGGAGGAAGCAGGCTCTCCGCGGAGCAGAGAGCCCGATGTGGGGCTTGATCCCAGGACCCCGGGATCATGACCCGAGCCGAAAGCAGAGGCTTTAACCCATCGAGCCAACCAGGTGCCCCTGTTAACTTCCATCTTAAAAGAGACAATCCATGGGGTGCCTGGATGGCTCAGTGTGTTAAAGTCTCTGCTTTCCGCTCAGGTCATGATCCCAGAGTCCTGGGATCAAGCCCCACATTGGGCTCTCTGCTCAGTGGGGAGCCTGCTTCCTCCTCTCTCTCTGCCTGCCTCTCTGCCTACTTGTGATCTCTGTCTGTCAAATAAATAAATAAAATCTTAAAATCTTAAAAGAGAGAGAGAGAGAGAGAGAGAGAGAGAGAGGGAGAGACATCCATGTCATGGGGAGTTGGGAGTGTGGTTTAAATAAGAAAAATGCCCAGCATGACACTGGATGCATAGGAGGACTTATTTTTTAAACTGGGCATTTCATTAATTTTGGGATTGACTTCTTTAAACAAACACATATTCCTCTGACCTAAGTTCTCCGATCTGCAGAAGGTAGGATGATTACTCCTATTTTATAGGCTATACACTTGAGATGGAAGATTCAAGCTATTTCCCCCAAAGTCGCACAGTTACTTAATTAGAGTTGAGATGGAACACAAGTCAATTTCACCTGGACCTCAAATTCTTACCCATCTCTCACATGAATGATGCTATAGAGTAAAGGGACATGACCTTCAGGCAGGACACTGAAGACTTTCCCCTCTGAGAATCCTATGGCCAGCTTCCCTTCCAAGATTTGCACACTCTTGCAGTAATTCCACTTTTTCTACAAGCCCAGAATCACCTCTGCAAGTGACCTTCCGGTCTGTGAATTTTTTTTCTCCTGTGCTCGAAACATATCCTTCTATGCAATAACAGTAGTATTTTTGTTCCTCGGAGAAACAGTAAGATTTAGCAGGGCAGGGATGGCTTGCGCATGGTTCTGTAGAGAGAAAGAGAGAGAGAAGAAGAAGGCAGCACTGTGCATTCTCTATTTGATTCAATATTTAATCAATCTAATCCCCACTTGATGTCCTGTCTCTTAAAATGTCAACAAATGACTTTACTCACTCGTGAGTTAAAAAAAAAATTCTTTCTTCTAGGACTCTTCCCAGATGCACTTCAAAAGTTTCTTGTTTTTTTTTTTAAATTTAATTTTTTAAAATTTCTTTTCAGCGTAACAGTATTCATTGTTTTTGCACCACACCCAGTGCTCCATGCAATACGTGCCCTCCTTAATACCCACCACCTGGCTCCCCTAACCTCCCACCCCTCACCCCTTCAAAACCCCTCAGGTTGTTTTTCAGAGTCCATAGCCTCTCATGGTTCACCTCCCCTTCCAATTTCCCTCAACTCCCTTCTCCTCTCCATCTCCCCATGTCCTCTGTGTTATTTGTTATGCTCCACAAATAAGTGAAACCATATGATCATTGACTCTCTCTGCTTGACTTATTTCACTCAGCATAATCTCTTCCAGTCCAGTCCATGTTGCTACAAAAGTCGGGTATTCATCCTTTCTGATGGAGGCATAATACTCCATAGTGTATATGGACCACATCTTCCTTATCCATTCATCCGTGGAAGGGCATCTTGGTTCTTTCCACAGTTTGGCGACCGTGGCCATTGCTGCTATAAACATTGGGGTACAGATGGCCCTTCTTTTCACCACATCTGTATCTT
>PISX010008673.1:0-22213 GCA_004024625.1 Mellivora capensis | reverse complement strand
GAAGGAATCTCCACACTGTTCTCAAGAGTGGCTGCACCAACTTGCATCCTCACTAACAGTGTAAGAGGGTTTCCCTCTCTCCACATCCTTTCCAACACACGTTTCCTGTCTTGCTAATTTTGGCCATTCTAACTGGTGTAAGGTGGTATCTCAATGTGGTTTTATTTGAATCTCCCTGATGGCTAGTGATAAATATACTGATTTAAGGAGGGCACAAATTACATGGAGCACTGGGTATTAAGCAATGAATCTTGGAACACTGCATCAAAAACTAATGACGTACTATGGTGACTAAGATAACATAATAAAAAATAATAAAAAGAGCTTGCTTTTGGCTTCAAGTGCCAACATACCATTGTATGTCCTCACAACAAAGACCAAGCAGGAAAGCCCTAAGAAAAATAAAAGGAAGAAATTAACATTTCAGGAATCTTCCTTAAATCCTTCTGAATACTACTGGCCACCTACCTGTTTCTTCCAGGGCCAGTACTTGATTTACAACACAGAACTTATTGTCTTGACTATAAAGAAGGGCAGCATGTTAAATAGAGGTAAATTTATCATTGCCATATACCATATACCATATACCACATACCCCACTCATACCAGGCAGAATGTTTTGTTCATTTAAATAGATTCAGTTCCCTCTTCCCTAACAATATGTGGATACATTTCATTAAGGTTCTAATCAATTTTATAAAGCTGACAAATGCTAGCAAACTTAATACAATGCTCTCTTCTTTGGAAGCTGCTCAACAGTTACATCAGGTTTAAGCTGCTGTGGCTGGAGGCCAATTTAAAAAGACCAACACAGGGATGCCTGGGGGGCTCAGTTGGTTGGGCGGCTGCCTTCGGCTCAGGTCATGGTCCCAGCGTCCTGGGATCGAGTCCCGCATCAGGCTCCTTGCTCGGCGGGGAGCCTGCTTCTCTCCCTCTACCTCTGACTGCCACTCTGTCTGCCTGTGCTCGCTCTCCCTCTCTCTAAGAAATAATAAATTAAAAAAAAAAAAGACCAACACAGGGGCACGTGGGTGGCTCAGTGGGTTAAAGCCTCTGCCTTCGGCTCAGGTCATGATCTCAGAGTCCTGGGATCAAGCTCTGCATTGGGCTCTCTGCTCGGCGGGGAGCCTGCTTTTCCCTCTCTCTCTCTGCCTGCCTCTCTGTTTACTTGTGATCTCTGTCTGTCAAACAAATAAATAAATAATTTTTAAAAAAAATAAAAAGACCAACACAAGATAAATGTTTACTACTCATAAATACTGGAGAGAAAATGTGTGGGGAAATATAGACCAGGACATGAAGGGTGGTCATTACTAGGTAGTTTTCAATTTTGCTCATGGGCATTTTCTAACTTTTCCTAGAGTAAATATGGGTAACTTACATAGTGACTTATATTCTCCTTTCAGGGAGTATAAAATGATGTTGGAGAATAGAAGCTGTGAGAGTATTCACCTTTTGAGAAAAATATATGCATCACCACCACCACCAGCCCCATCAATACAGAAATCCTGCCCTTTTTGGTGATACTCATGAATTTTAACCAGGGTGACTGCCTGATTATTTTGAAGGCCAACTTCTGCTTTTTAAGCAAAGAGCCTGATTGCCCTAGCAGTGAAAACTCCACCTTATCTTTCTTGTATGAGTCATTCCGGTAGTTCTGATGAAACCGTTAGACCCAGACAGTGTTCCTATTTCCCAGGTCTGCCAACCCAAGGGCCGAGGAAGGTCATCAAAAAGACATGACCGCCAATTGACCTAGGAGCTGGACACTCAGAGGATCCTGGCCCCCTCCCCTGTCCTTAGAAAGTGGGTTCTCCTTGCCTTTCCTGCTCCCAGAAGCTGCTCTAAGGACATCTCCTTGAGATAGTGATGTGATGTATGCATGACTGAGCCCAGTTAAGGCCCCTCTCTCTATATGTAGACTTACAAGATTTGGTGGATGGATGT
Source organism: Mellivora capensis (assembly GCA_004024625.1). NCBI lineage: Eukaryota > Metazoa > Chordata > Mammalia > Carnivora > Mustelidae > Mellivora > Mellivora capensis. Next base: position 20,266 of record PISX010008673.1, on the reverse strand, counting down.
GGGGGTCCATTTGTCTTGCTGTTGCAAGACAAACCCCATATGTAAGTTCCCTTTGCTTATTGAAACTGCCACCTCCCAACCTGGACTGGCCAGTCTCCTCCTTCTGTCCCTGAGAGGCTTGTGAACCAATATTAACTCCACAGTCCGTATAAGGGGAACAGTCCCTTCCCCTACAGGTGGGGGCCAGCTCAGTGTTCCTGAGAGGCAGCTGGACCCAGGTATCAGCGATAGGTGTGGTTCTTGCATAGCCAGAGTGCTTTACTCCAACGGAACTGAACAGTCTGACCACTCCCTAGCACTTTCCTCCCTGCTCACGTTGCCCTGAAACTCTGGCTTAGATTTCACCAGGGGGAAGAGGAAAGAGGAGAAAAAATAAGAGAGCATAGGGGGGAAGGTGGAACATGTGGAACCATCAGTGAGGGTGAGGCTCTGTGGAGGCTGAAGAAGCAACTTGTCCTCTTCTGAACCTTTGACTGTGTGGGTTCCCAAATTCAACCTCTCTGTTGAAGCCTGTCTCACACCCATCCCATTCAATCATTGTTCTGAAGCTGACCTCATGAAAACAGACAGTAGGATGGTGGTTACCAGGGGCTGGGGACACAGGGGCAGATCTGGGGGGATGTTTAAGGGCACTAACTTGGAACTAGTAGAGAGGTAAGTCCTGGAGGTTGAATGCACAGCATAGTGAGGATAGACAGCAGAACCATAGGATAAACCTCAAAGTGGCTGACAGACTAGATCTCATTGGTTCCCATGAGAAACAAGAAATGGTGCTTTTTGATGCCACGAGATGTTAGCAAAAGCTACAGTGGAGATCATACTGCCATATATAAATGTACTGAATGAACATGGGGTACATCTCAACCTTACACAATGTTATGTGCCAATTATGTCCTAATAAGGTTTTGTTTTATTTTTTTAAAGATTTTATTTATTTATTTGAGAGAGAGAGACAGAGAGAGAGGGAATACAAGCAGGGAGAATGGGAGAGAAAGAAGCAGGCTTCCCACTGAGCAGGGAGCCCAATGTGGGGTTTGATTCCCATGACCCTGGGATCATAACCCAAGCTAAAGGCAGACACCTAATGACTGAGCCATCCAGGTGCTCTATCCTTAAAGATTATTTATTTATTTATTTATTTACTTGACAGACAGAGATCACAAGTAGGCAGAAGAACAGGCAGAGAGAGAGAGAGAGAGAGGAGGAAGCAGGCTCCCCGCTGAGCAGAGAACCCGATTCTAAGCTCAATCCCAGGACCCTGGGATCATGACCTGAGCCAAAGGCAGAGGCTTTAATCCACTGAGCCACCCAGGCACCCCAAGCTGCCCTATCCTAATAAGGTTTTTTAAAATTAAATTTAAAAATAGTGTAGTAGTGGTATTTATGCTGAAAGCTACAGCAGAGTGGGTGAACAGAGAAGCAATATCACCAACAGTGATACCCAGTGTTGAGTAAATGTTAACCTCTGATAGCCACCTTCCAGGTACAACCATCTCATGGATCCCCCCTGACACTCTCAAGAAGCAGAACCTCTTCAGAGCCCCATTTTACAGCACAGGAATCTGAGGGTCATAATGGTTCAGGAACTTGCCCAAGATAACACAACAGGGAAACAACAAAGCCCAAACCCTCACTAGACTACGCGGCCACTTGCTGTTTTCATTAAGCACTTTTCACAACCTTGGTTTGTGAGATCTCCCCCTTTTTATTAACACTATAGTTACTGCACCAATGGTCCCAGGGACCAGAAAGTGTCCTGTTTTGTGCCACAGAGAGAGGAGAGAACATGGGTGGTAAGATTCCCTCACTGCCCAATTGGAACAGATTCTTTCAACAAGACACAGAGAAGTCAATTCTCTTTAGACTCTACTACATGACTCGGGATTCCCTGAAGAGCCTCATGGGCTGGCCCCAAACTTTCCCCAAATTCCATAATCCTCTGTCAACTTCAGATGTTCATATGCACATACTGACAAGTCCAGAGAAGGGAGATACTGCATCCTGGAACTTAAGAAAAAAAGCAACAACATCAATGGTCAAAAATTTCATGGAGATTTTGAGTTTGCTGCCAATGAATCTCCCCATGAGGGTCTCCCCTCCCTCCCCCCAGTTCAGTGCATTGTTGTTGTTGTTGTTGTTTTAATTCATGCCATTAAAATTTTTTTTAAATACTTATGCCTTCCTTTAGGTAGGGTTGCTCCGTCTTGACACTATGGCATTTTATTACATTTTTAAAAATATATTATTTATTTATTTATTTAAGACAGAGAGAGAGAGAGAGAGAGAGCAAGAAAGGGGGGAAGGTCAGAGGGAGAAACAGACTTCCTGCTGAGCAGGGAGCTTGCTGTGAGACTTGATCCTGCAACTCCAGGATCATGACCTGAGCCTAAGGCAGTCACTTCACCAAGTGAGCCACCCATGCACCCCACTATTGCCATTTTAGCCCGGATAATTCCTCATCACAAAGGCTGGCCCATGCACTGGAGTGTGTGGGGTGGCATCCCTGGCCTCCACCTACTAAATTCCAGGCACACCCTTGAGCCCAGTCACAACTACCAAAACTGTCTGCAAACATTACTAAGGGTCTCCTCTGGGCACACCAAACTGCCCCTCAGTTGAGAACCACTACTTTCAATGTTGTTTTTACTTCCAAGGACATTAGGCATTATAAGTGAAAACAAATAAAAAGCATTGCGATGTTGGCTGTATCTGTGTGAACACACACTTAGAAATGTGGACTTGCCCCTTTCAGGAAATGCCCCTCAGGCCAGCCCTCCACCAGCTCAACTGAATACTATAGCTGTTCAAGAACCAAAGAAAATAAGATGTTGAATACTCACCACACAGAAGAAAGATTGTCTTCTTGGCCATAGCTCCCCCAGCTTCTAACTGATGACTGATAACAGAGAGGGAACAGTAGAGTCTTATATCCTATTTCTCAAGGAGTCTTGGTGGTTTCAAGAGGACCACAATCTGTTGGTGTAATTTCCATGCATCAAGTCAAAGTCTAATTAAAGGCAGCATCACAAATACAAGCCTCTTAGGCCATCGGTATCCACACCATGCTCACTGCAGAATTCTCTGGTCACTTAGTCACATGTCAGACCCAGAAATAAAGACCAAGGAGTAGGACATCACTGACTTTGGGGTGCTAATCAGCCAAGCCAGTGACCAACCTGCCAATGCTGTATGCTTAGCAACATTTTAAAACACATCTGCATAGGCAAAGGGAGGGAAAACTGAATGGGGGGGAAATCAGAGAGGGAGACAAACCATGAGAGACTCTGGGCTCCGGGAAACAAACTGAGGGTTTCAGAGGGAAGGGGGGTATGGGAATAGGGTAGCTGGGTGATGGGTATTAAGGAGGACACATGCTGTGATGAGCACTAGGTGTTACACACAACTAATGAATCACCAAACACCACATCAAAAACTAATGTTGTACTAGAGGGTGGATAGCTGAACATAATGAAAAATAAAAATAAATAAACAGATAAATAAATCAATAAATAAAACTAAACACACACACAATAAAACCTATCTGCATTCCCGTGTTCATTGCAGCATTCTTTACAATAGCCAGGTATGGAAATGACCTCAGTGCCTATCGAACATGAATGGATAAAGAAGATGGACCAGAAATATAGAGGCACATATGTTATCCAGCCTTATGGAAGGACAGGTTGTCATTTGCAACAACATGGATCATAGGATAGGATACTAAGGGAAATAAACCAGACACAGAAGGACACATATGGCATGATCTGACTTATATGTGGAATCTCAGAAAGACAAGTACAGAGCAGCAGGGGGTAGAATGGTGGTTGCAGGGAACCGGGGACAGGGAGAAATGGGGAAATCCTGGTCAAGGGATGTGAACTTTCAGTTGTGTAAGACGAGTGAATTCGGGGGATCTGGTGTATGACATGGGGACTAGAGCTAACAATATGGGCTTGTGTACCTGAGATATGCTGACAACGCATCTTCTGCATTCTCATCAAAAATAAACAGTAACGGGACGCCTGGGTGGCTCAGTTGGTTAAGCAGCTGCCTTCGGCTCAGGTCATGATCCCAGCGTCCTGGGATCGAGTCCCACATCCGGCTCCTTGCTCGGCGGGGAGCCTGCTTCTCCCTCTGCCTCTGCCTGCCACTCTGTCTGCCTGTGCTCGCTCGCTCTCTCTCCCTCTCTCTCTGACAAATAAATAAATTAAAAAAAATAAACGGTAACGATGGGAGGGCTGGATGTGCTAATGAGTTTGACAGTGGTGCTTATTTCACAGTGTGTGTGCATATATCAAAATATCACGTTGTACACCTTCAATATATACAATTTTATTTGTCAATCGTACCTTAGTAAAGCTTGTTGCGGGGGGAGAAAAAAATAAATGGAATCAAAGCCACATAAATAGATATGAAATATTATAAGTAAGTGAGGGAATGAGATAACATATAATAGTAAAATAGGAACACTTCAGTTCCATGCTTTAGACTTTTAGGATCTGATCTGTGAGGTTGAGAGGTTGCTTTTCTTCCTGTTTTTCATGGTATTTCTGTCATGCAGAAATTACTTTGAAGTGGATTTTCTTGATTGGATTATTTGTTCTTTTTTGCTAAGCTCTTTATAGATTTTGGATACTAGCCCTTTATCTGGTATGTCGTTTGCAAATATCTTCTCCCATTTTGTCAGTTGTCTTTTGGTTTTGTTAACTTTTTTTTTTTGCTGTGCAAAAGCTTTTGATCTTGATGAAATCCCAATAGTTCATTTGGCAGTTATTTTAATATATATTTCTAATCATAGAAATAAGAAAACATCCTTTTTTTTCTTATTTTGAACTAAGATTTAAGAAGATCAAGAATGGCTACTAAATTTTACCAAAGACATTTTCAGCATCTACTACAAATTATCTGTTGAACTTATTAACAAAATATTAGTGAATAATTTATTACAGCTCTTAATATGTAACTATTTTTGTTCGTATTCTTGACCCCGACCCTGCCTGTTGCAAGCAGACATAGAAATACCAGCTCTCTTATTTCTCACTTCCTTGGCCTTTAAGGGCTCACTTCTTGGAACTGCCTCCGACTGACCTCACCTGCCCACCAGCCCAGATCCCTATTAGAGACACCCTGCCTCGAGCATCCACTTCCAGGTGGAGAATGGATGATTCTCCTAATAAGCTAAATGAAGTCAATGTCATACTTTAGGTTAGAGATTACACATCTTGTCTATTTCCTAGACAGTAAATTTGGGATTCACATCAATATTGTGGGAACAACTGTGCTATTCCAAGAGAAGCAGCAAGAACCTTGAGATTTCATACATTGTGGCAGGAGGAATGGGTTTGGGAAGGTTGAGCCATGTGCCCAAGGCTGGGGAACCAGGATTCTCCACTTAGGTTCCTCTGACCCCCAGCTCTAGCCATTAACCTCTGCGCTATAGAATCACATAATTATTGTTCCTTTTTCTGACAACGTAGTTCAGTCTGTCCTCTTCTCTCTGTAGGCTGACTTTCTCTAACTGGTGAACAGGGTCCTTTTATGGCCATCTCAATGGGACCTCTGACAAAGACTCTCTTCTTGGACTCTGCTGGACTAGGTTCAACCTTAGGTGTTCTCTGTCCTTGTAGAATCCAGTTTGAGCAAGAATCCTGTTAAATCAATTTAGCAAAAACCCCCCTCCCTTGGTATCCAAACATGATCCATTATTTTACTACACTGGCTTGCCTTCAGTAAGAATTCTATTGGCCCTGATGTTTTTTCTTAATGATTTACATCCACTAACACCCACCTTGCTCCTTGTATATAAATCTCCAGTTGTCACTGTTAGAATCAGAACTGAGTCCAATCTCCTCCCTGACACCAAGACCCTACTGCACTGGTCCTTACACCCATCTCAGTGTTCCCCCTTGAATAAGGTCCACCTTACTGTTCTCTAACAAGTGCCCTTAAATATTATTACTACTTGAATAGCTGCCAGGTCCATTCTTGTCTCTTAATTCAAATGCTTAAGAGAGAAAATGTGATGGGTTAGAGGACATGTGAATGAATCGACCCCTCCTGGGTGGCCACACCGTTGCCATCAGCGATGGCCAGTAGGGACAAAGTTATGTGGCATGTGGTGGTGGGGGGGTGTACCTTCTTCACGAAAGGCAAAGGTATCATGGAGGAAAGCTGACATACTAACAATGCCATCTTCTGATTATAGACATAGTGGGGGGCCTTTTGTCTTTTCTACCGAGTGTATATCTGTGTGTACATATAAATATAGCATAAATATAAGGAGGTGTGGGGATGAGAAACGATGACCAAGACAGACAGTAGCAGAGAGTGTAAGAACTAAACCAGTAACAGGAAGGACCAATCAGCAACTTCATCATAAAAGAAGAATATTTATTGAGTACTTACTATGTGCTGGATATTATTTTAAACATTGAGGATACAGTGGTGAATGAAACAGACAAAAACCCATGTCCATGTGGTATGGATACTCCAGTGGAGTAACACAAGAAGTAATCTGAATAATAAGTAAATATAAATAAGTAAATAAGTAAAAAAAATCTGAAAAATAAGTAAATTAGTAAATAATAAGTAAATATAAGTAAATAAGTGCAACAGTGCTGAGTACTGTCCAGGATGATAAAGCAGGAAAGGTGAAAGAGATCCGGGGATAGCTTCCTTGCCAAGGTAGTGTGTGAAGAGAGACAGTGCAGTGTGTGAAGAGAGAGACTCATGTCATGGAGACACTAGGGATAAAGAAAACTCTGAGAGGGAACATAAGCTTGCTAGCACTCCTGAGGGAGCAGTGGGCCTGTTCCATTCTGTGATCCAATAAGAGAAAATATTAAGTGTTCCCAGCTTGGAGACCCTTAGTTTTCTTTCCATTCCTCTGGGGCACTAACCCAAGCATGGGCTCTTCTAAGCAAAAGTGCATGTTGCCTAGAAGCAGAAGTGGGTTTTGGTGAATGGCCTCTGCTTCAGTGGGGTGAGCAGTTCCCAGAAAAGAAAAGCTGGGCAGACAACAGAAAAGGTGTTCCTCATACATACCGCCACTTTGAGTACAGACTAGGCACCAAGCAACTACATTCTGATTTCTGGTTGATTATTCATTTCCTGGAACAGCTGGTTGACCACAAAGAAATTCTTCAGCAGTTGCCTGTTCACTATGAACTAATGCCTAGACCAGTAATTCTCAACATTCTCAAGTGGCAATGTCTGGAGACATTTTTGATTGTTGCAATGGGCGTGTGGGTTGGGGTGGTTACTGGCGTCCAGCTGGGAGAGGCTAGGGATGCTGCTCGACATCCTGCAATGCACAGGATAGCCTCCCACCACCAAGAATTATCCAGCCCAAAATGTTAATAGTGCAGAGCTTGAGAAGTCATGCTCTAAATGGAGGCAAGGAACATTTCACTTATGACCTTTTTAATTTATCATTAAAACATTTATCATTCTGGTCTTCCAGAAGTTTATGATCCAAGCAGGCATGACTTACAAGCACACACATCATGTATGCAACAGCACACATAACACAGGATAAGTCAAGTCATATGGATGGTAATAAAGCAAGTAAGGGAGATGGATTTCTGAGAGCTAGAAGAAGAAAAGGCTCTTGAAGGATGTGGAAGCTAGTTCTTAAAGAAAGCAAAGGGGTGAGAGAGGCAGAAAAGAGAAAGAAAGCAGACTTCATGTTGAGGGAGGAAAAATACTAAATAGAGAGGTCCAAACCCACAGCACCTTGAACATTTGTCTGGTTTGTCCTCTTCTTGCAACTGTCTTTGACACAAAGACAGCAACAACACTCCTGGGGCTTAAGTGCAAGGATTTTTCAACAGCTCAGAAAGTCTTATTCATGTACACCTTTTGAAACCATGTGAATCTCCCGAAATTTTAACTGTTCAAGAGGAATCACATAATTTTAAGGCCAGCAAGTGGAGTGAATCATATACTTTGGTTGCGTTGCTGCCGTGTGGAAGAGGCACTTGAGATGATTAAGCAGAAAAAGGGACACAGTCTTTGGTCCACCACCTAAAAACTGCACACGAAATCTCTTCAAATGAATCATGGGAACCCTTTACTGCTATTTTTTAACTTTCCTGTCATTATCATGTAAAATTGTTTTTGAAACACCTCTGGTAACAAAGTAAGTCATGTATCTATTAATTCCAGTGTTGAAAAACACTTCTAGAATCCAATTAGTATGAAAAAGAAATTAGAAATATTGAGGGTTTTGGAGGGGCAGGGGTGAGGGGATGGGTGAGCCTGGTGGTTGATATTAAGGAGGGCACGTATTGCATGGAGCACTGGGTGTGGTGCGAAAACAATGAATCTTAGAACACTGAAAATAAAATAAAATAAAATAAAGATGTTAAAAATATACATAAAATTATGTAATTTTAAAAAAGAAAATATATAAGGACAAACAACTGCTATGACTCTCATGCTATTGGTTTGGAAGTATTTCCACAAAAATACATTGGATGACACTAAGAAAACAAAATTAACCCAATAAATGAGTAGGTTTGAAAGTCATCAAGCAAAGGAGACAGTGCTGGTCTCTGCCCACAAGACACTTCCTTTTGACAAGGCACTCCTAAGTGGGATGGTGGTGGAATTTTGCAACACAAGAAGGCAACCCCCTTCTTTATATTTATTCACATGGGAATTATTGAATTCTGAAAATGTCGGGTTTGCAAAATCTTCAGGAGCATAAAATCCAACCGAATGCCCAGAGAGAGAAAACTGTCGGGTGACTCTAGATGTTGGCCAATAAATCCTGGGCAAGGAAGCGAGAGCTGGAAGAAGAAAATCTCTTTATTTCCTTCATTATTAAAAATTATTCCTTGAACATTTAATGGCGTGTGATAAACAATACTGGGTATGGGACTCCGAGGTCTCCCCCTGACCACTTTTTTTCTATGGAGCTAGAAGCCAAAATAGAGGAAAGCCTCAACGCTTTCAGGAGGAAGATGCAAATTGTGGCACTTGTCCGATCCACACGTGACCACAGGGGGCGTTGTCCAGAAGCAGCTCAGTTTTCTGTTCTTAACCAAGAGACAGAGACAAGAGTCTGAGGCTGTGGTTGCACAGAAGCAATGTCTCTTCTGCGGAAGACTTCTGATGACATCGCTGGTTCCTCCTATTTGGGGAGATAATGTGTAGAACAAGCTGAAGAGAAATTAACACCTCAGGAAATGACAAGCCAGAATCTCTCTCAGGTCCAAAGCTCAGTAAAGAGGTCCTCATATCTGACTTTACAGCCTTTCCTCCCCCAAACCCCACCTATGATAGTCTTTTTATTTATCTGCTCTTCTCACAAACATTTATAGTTTATTTGTTTACCATGTACCAGGCAGCTTTCTAAGCTCTTAACACATATGACCTCACTTTCCTCTCATGATGAGATAGATACCATTACCATCCTCATCATACAGAAGAAGTCCTAAGGCTGAGTGAGAGACAGTAAGTAGCTAGCACAGGCTCATGCAGCCTGGAAGTGGTGGAGTTGGGACTTGAACTCAGGCACGTTGGCTCCATTCAAACAGTGAAGGATCACTAAATGCTATAGAGGATCAGTGAAGTTTGTAAGGTTGAATATCTGCTTTTTGTTTTTTATATTTACGTACTTAATCTTTTAGAGAGAGAGTGAGAGCGAGTTAGGGGAGAGGAAGAGAGAGAGGCATAGAGAGAAAATCTCAAGCAAATTCCATACTCAGCATGGAGCCCAACGCGGGGCTCAGTCTCACAACCCTGAGATCATGACCTGAGCTGAAACAAACCAGCAGTGGGATGCTTCGCTAGCTGAGCCACCTAGGTGGCCTGAGTATGTGCTTTTTATTTTATTTTTTTTAAGATTTTATTTATTTATTTGACAGACAGAGATCACAAGTAGGCAGAGAGGCAGGCAGAGAGAGAGGAGGAAGCAGGCTCCTTGCTGAGCAGAGACTCTGATGTGGGGCTGGATCCCAGGACCTTGAGATCATGACCTGAGCCGAAGGCAGAGGCTTTAACCCATTGAGCCACCCAGGAACCCCCCTGAGTATGTGCTTTTTAGAAGTAAAATGTTGTCCAAAGATAAGGGGATAGGATTACTGTTTGGGGCCATCTATATAGTTGACGCTTGATAATGTGGTGTTCACACAAGTAGTGTTGACATGGTTCAGAGTAGAGCAAAGTGCTTTCATGTACATTGTTTTTTTCCCCTCAATCTGACATTTCAATGATGAGCAGATTGAGGTGCAGGAGGGTTAAGCAACTTGCCCAGCATCTACCAGCTGGAACCTGAAAGAACCCCAGAACCCATGCAATGGATTCCACTATGCGACATGATTTTGGAGACTGCATGTGTTGGGACAGTTCCTTTTCACAGTTTAGATTGACATATCCTTTGACTACTGGTGATTTCAGCCGAGGAGTGAACCAGTGGCATATACTCTTGGGACACAGTCAGCAGCCAGTAAACAGAATTGTCCTTGGTCTGAAAGTGCATGTCCCAGGAACCTGGTCCCAAAAGTTTTTGATGATCTGGAGTGACAAACAACTCTGGTGACAATCAAGGAACACTGTCAGCTTTCAGAGGAAAACAGACTTGAGTCTGAGCCCTGTACCCAACTGAGTAGCTTCAGGCCAATCATGTGGACTTTCCCAGTCTGTGTCCTCATCAATAAACAAGGACCTTAGACACTCAACAAGTTAAGTAAGCATCTTTTGTGGGCCAGGCATTGCTCTAGGTAGAAGGAAAATGATAGTAACCACAGCTCTGAAACTTACATGGGGGCAGAGATTGACCAAAGGTAAACACTGTCATATTTTTCAGAGTAAGAGAAATATCACACAGAGAGGCACAACATACAGGGAATTAAATAGAAGGTGGTGATATACAGTAAAAGACTGTCACTGTGGCCACCTTACTGGAAACCAAACTCCCCCACCTATGAGTCCTGATTTCTCTTCACTGTTCTGTATTTTTCCACAGCCCACATCACTTTGTAAAATAGTGCATAATTCATGTTTGGGGGCTTATTCTCAGCCACCCCTACCAGAACATCAGGAAAGGAAGAGAAAGGAAAGAAAGGGAAGGGAAGGAACAGAAAGAGAAAAGACAAAAGAAAAGAGTTCTACTAGTTTTGGTCTCAAAAACTAGAAACCACCAGCATAATGGAGGAAGTAATGTAATTTCTCTTTTCTTTCAGATCAAGGGACCAGGAAACTTGTGGCAGCAGAAGAGGTTAGGTTCAGCCAGTATACGACATTGCAGAGAAGCTGGTCTTACCATTTTGGTTTGAGTCATAGAGCGTGTCACCTCAGTGCTTTCAGTTTCAACCCCTTTCCAGATCCCATTAAACCACTTCTTGTATTCCATTCGTACCTGAGGAATACAGAGGTTTGTGTCACATCAGGAGCTAGCTTAGGGAAGAAAGGACCCTGAATAGGATGCTAAAGATGTACACGTCAAGCCCCATTTGTGGGGCCCCATGACTACCCCCTCATTGTTTTCCTGTATAGTCTTGGACATCCTCTCCTTGGCTCATTCTAAAATTCAACTTCCTCATTGTAGAAAAGGTATTTACTAAATGTCAGGCATCACAAAGTTTCTATAGAGTCTACAGAGTGGTGGAGGTGGTGATGATCCTGACAACGAGGAGGAGGAGGATGGTGAAGATGATGGTGGTGATCACAGAAGTGATGACGGTCAGTGATGACAAAGACAATGCAGTGATGGTGGTCGTGGTGGTGATTATGACAAAGGTCACCATTTACTGAACACTGGCAACCTTCAATACACTTTATTATCTACAATATATCAATTCATCCTTACATAAATCAAATGACAAAGGATCTTCTCGTACCCCCAATGAAAGGTAAAGAAGCTGACACTGCTGGAAGTGTGGACTTGTTCAAGGTCATACAGCCAGCACTCAGCACCTCATCATTCTCACACCAGAGCCCAGACACTAACCACATGCTGAACCACTCCCTGTGATTGCATGGATTCCTTCCTGAAACTTGCTTAAAATGTTTTAAAAAGATATTTAAATATTTAATATTCAACATTATTTCACCAAGGCACTTAAGTTGTACTTCATTTCTGGGCATGAGGAGTACCAAGCATTAAGAAGGTACTAGAAGATGAAAGAGAAATTAATGAAGTGTTGTGACGGTCTTTTTGACACGAGCATCATAATTGCTGATAGTTCTGCTCAATAGCAAAGGGGGAGAACTGTTTCCAATCTTCTAAGTGGACGAAAAAATATAATGATGACCCTCACAAAAATTTAATGTGTGCCAAGGACTATGCTTGAAGATTCATATTGCAATATCTCTTTTAATCTCAGTCCTCTGAGGCAGGTGTTGTCATGTACAGAGGTGAGAAGATTGAACCTGAGAGGATAAGAAGACTGGCCAAGCTCACACAGCCACCTACTCAGTGGATAACCTGACACGGGAGGTACAGTCCCTCTGTTTTTGGCATATTATGCCAAATATTCCAGTATCCTTCCCTAAAGGGCACTTCCCTATAAGAGGCTTATGTATCCTCTTTCTGGTGAACTCAGACATGGCCAAGGAACTTGCTCCACCCAATGAAAGAGAGCTAATTAAGCTACACTTTGCCAAGATTTCCTTTCCCTTTGCCATGAGAATACCAGTGTTCTAAATAAGGGCTGCCCAGGACGCCTGGGTGGCTCAGTTGGTTAAGCGGCTGCCTTCGGCTCAGGTCATGATCCCAGCATCCTGGGATCGAGTCCCACATCCGGCTCCTTGCTCGGCAGGGAGCCTGCTTCTCCCTCTGCCTCTGCCTGCCACTCTGTCTGCCTGTGCTCACTCTCTTGCTCTCTCTCTCTGACAAATAAATAAAATCTTTAAAAATAAATAAATAAATAAATAAATAAATAAATAAATAAATAAGGGCTGCCCTTCAACCTGCATCCCAGAGTAAAGACATTGTAGATCAAGCCATGGCTATGTAGCACGAGCAAGAAATAACCTTTATTGTTAAAACCACTGAAATTAGGGGGTGGTGGCTATAAGTTACTGCAGCATAACCTCCCTTATGCTGACTGATACATGCTCTGCTATGGACTGAACTATGTCTCCTCAAAATTCACATTTTTAAAAAGATTTTATTTATTTATTTATTTGACACAGAGAGAGAGATCATACGTAGGCAGAGAGGCAGGCAGAGGAAGATGGGGAAGCAGGCTCCCTGCTGAGCAGAGAGCCCAAAGCAGGGCTCGATCCCAGGACCCTGAGATCATGACCTGAGCTAAAGGCAAAGGTTTAACCCACTGAGCCACACAGGTGCCCCCAACATTCTCGTGTTAAAGCCCTAAATTCCCAGTATGACTGTGTTTGAAGATATGATGATCCTTTCTAGAAAGGATTAAGATTAAATGAGGTCATAAGGGTAGAGCCCTGAATAGGATCATCCAATAGGATTAGTGTCCTGATAAGAGGGATTAGTGTCCAATAGGATTGGTGTACTGATAAGAAGAGATGTAAAAGCTCTCTCTCCTTCTCTCTCCCATGTAAGGGTCAAGAAGGTGGCCATCTTCAAGAAAGAACAGAGATCTCACCAGAACCCAACAGGTGCCCCGAACTCAGATGTCCAGCCTCTAGAATTATAAGAGAAATTTCTGTTGCCCAAGCCCCGCAGTCTTTGGTATATTGATGTGTCATCTCTAGTTGACAGAAGCACACTCTTAAGATATAGGTTGGAATGTGAAGGTTAGGCAGATGCTAACTCAGAGCATATAGCATACCAAGTCATCATTTAAAGCCTCCATTCAGAATGAAGGCAACCCCAAATACAAATATGAAAGGTCAGAGAATGGTGAGAATGTGAATGGCCATTCAATAAGAGTTTGGGAGTTGGCTGGTGAGAGACAAAATAATTAGCCTTACCTGGCGGTTAAGGAGACAGTGTACCACAAAGAGCAAAACACCCTGCAGGACATTGATGATGGTGAACGTGTATGCAACGACTGATCCAATCACCTTCCCAACCTCTTCAATCATAAAAAAGCCAAGGCCCCAAGAACAGCCCAGGATAAATAGCTGAGCAATGGCTTTAAATGTCATGACTCTGAAAAGGAACCAGAGCATTAATAAGTATCACTCATCACTATGTATTGGGCGCTGTGCTAAATGCTCTGCACATATTACCTAATTTAAACATCACATGAACCTCATGTGCGTAAGTGACTTAGGCAAAGTCATATGACTCAAAGATGAGGAAGAACCCATGTTTTCAATGGATGTTTCTGAGAATAATACTTTCTCCTATTCTTGGAAGTGATTTATCTGCAAGTCTTTTACCTGGATCTATTGGGAAATGTGTGGAAGTGCCTTCTAGAAATTTGTTTTGAAAATGTGTTGATGATGATATCATGAATTTAGAATATAACATGCTGTTGTGTTTCTTCGAATGAAAATTGTGTTTTATAAAACAGAATGGGGTTGTTCATGGCAACTGTCCAGGAGAGATGACATGTGTGAATGTGTGTGTGTGTGTGTGTGTGCACACGCACACACACACACATGCACATGCACATGCACACAGGGGCATGATCCTGCATTCATTCAACACATGTAGAGGAATGAAGAAATGCCAAGAAGGGTGAGCTGTGACCCTCCAAGACTGAAAACACTAAGGCAAAGAGATGTTAGGTTGATCTGATAAGTAGATGAGATCAAAGCCAGGATCTGAAATTGGAAAGATATTCCTTTAAGTTTTGTCCATATGATTCATCACCAATGTAAGGTTTTTGCCCACTCTCGGGAAAAAAAAGCACTTGTTTCTCTTATCAATGGGGGGATGGTAGTTGTGCCCACCACAAAGATTGGAGTTATGAGCATTCAGTGAAAGAATACTGGTCCATGCAATATGTGCCCTCCTTAATACCCTTAATACCCTGGTAGTGGGTATTAAGGAGGGCACATATTGCATGGAGCACTGGGTGTTGTACATAAACAGTGAATCTTGGACCAGGGCATCAAAAACTAATGATGTATTTTATGGTGACTAACATAACACAATAAAAAAAAGGAAAGAATATTGGTAAATTCCCAACATCTACCAAGTTCCTAGTTAATGTTAGTTGTTCTTACCATTATTTTTAATCATTTAGATCAACACAGTAAGAACTGAGTGCCTACAACTAAGGATTCTGGAGTGCGCAGAAGTGGGTGGACTCATGGGGTGGAGGAGGGAGGATAATGTCAATACTCTTGGCATGAATTTCATGTGAAGATTATGCTATACAAAGTATTTGCTACACAAATGCTACCCAATGAATATTTGTTGAATAAAGAGATCAAGGAGTACACTAAGCTACCTGAAAATTAGAGTTTTTACTTCTAGAAGTTGCACCTCATATACGCTTTATCCAATACCGTGGATATCCAGCCATGAAATGGTTTTTCATGTATAGGTTTTTCTTTCCCAGGCAGAAAGAAATGTAGTCCTGTAGGAAAATATGTGGATACCACTGATTCTGGGACCTTCTTACCTGGTGTCCTGAATGGTAGAAACTTCTTTATTGAGGGAGGAAAGTTTGCTTCTCAAAATCCACAAAATTTGGAAGTACAACACCAAGTTTATCTGTGGGCACAGAATGAAATATTGACTTGGAATTTTACTTTGAGGCCATGTCATGCAACCCAATTTGAGGTGGACCTAAATATCTTTTCCCAAAAGATACAGGCTTCATAGCATGCTATGCACATATGTGCTGGTCTTTTATACAGCACATTGTGTGTATATGACCTGTGACACTTGGTGCCTGACTAGGGTGTCTATATAATATATCATTCAAATCAAGACACCTTGAAAGTAAAAAGATTACTATTCATGTCTATACCAGGACAATGGATGGGATCAGGAAGTTATTGGCAAACAGGAGAACATGGCACTCTGTGCAAAGGAGATACTTGCTAAATGTTTGTTGAATGAAAAATGGGATTTTTTGAATAACCAGCAGAATTATATCAAAGCAACAAGTAATCTATAAGGGAGCAAGGGAAAGACATGATGACAGTATTTCGAGGAAGAGGAGTTAATCATATTAGGCTGTATTTTCTTACCTTCACTTCATTTCCATTTTCACGGAAAAAAACACACACTCCATGCTTGGCCAACTCAGGGCAGGCAGACCCATAAATAACTATCACTAGTTACTCACCAAGATAATGACTACCACTGGTCCCATGAAACTCCAGATGAACCCTTTATCCAGCTTAAGCCAGCAGCTGTTGAGAGAGGGGTATGCATGAGCTGCCTATTTCTCAGAAGGCAGAGAACTTGAATTCAGACTCCTGTAGCAAGATCCAACCAGTGCAGAGAACCATTTAGTTCAGAACCCAGACTTTAGATGCAATCAGACATGGGTCCTCATCTGACACAAGCTGTATAATCTCTCAATTCCCTCAAGTGTAAAGTGAGGGCAAACAGAAGTATTGAAAAGATTAAATGATTACGGTGGCTATATGCCAAGTCTTGAAGTCATAGGGTCAGTCCTCTGACTTTGTTCCTTTCTTTCAATATTGTGTGAGCTGTTCAGGATCTTTTTCTTCTCTATATAAATATTAAAATCAGTTTATCATTATCTAAAAAATATTTTTTCAGGATTATGATTGGAAATGCATTGAATATATAGATCAAGTTGGGAAGAACTGATTTCTTGACAATATTGCATCTTCCTATCCATGAACATGGACTATCCCTCCATTTATTTGAATCTTCTTTGATTTCTTCCATGAGATTTTTGCAGCTTTCCTCATATAGCTCTTGTAGGAAACATCAAATGAGGTAATGTGTATATAGTTCTTGAGTATGGTTCCTGGCAAACAGGTAAGGCTCAATAAATTATACCCCAAAATAATGATTGTTATCAGAAAGAGAATAAAAGCAGTACTTTAACTACAGCAAGAAAACCTACCATCACTAAGTATTTTCCATATACCAAGTACTCTGTTGCTCAAATACTTTTTATTAAGTCATGCCCTATGTTGGCAAAGATAGTATAAATTACTCTGAACAAAGACCTGGCAGCATAAAACTAGGAAATGTGACAAGCAATTGCCCACACTCAGTGAGCAGAAAAGCTCCCACACTTAAGTTCTATTCCAGGTGTTACTAACACAGTCTAAGCCCATTCCACTCCATGTTTTTGTAAATAAAGCTTTATTGAAACATAGCCACATCCATTCATTTATATATGGTCTATGAATTGGCTGCACTCCCACAACAAAGGCAAAATTGAGTAATTGCCACAAACACCATATGGACGCAGAGACAAAAACAGCTACCATTTGGCCCTTTATAGATAGTTTGCCAACCACTGATATATGCTACCATGAGATCTCCAGAATTGTTCTGGCAGGACAAGGGTTCAGGCTGGAGAAAGGACATCATTTCTTCTTCAAGAGAGACACCTTCATCATGTTGTTTTTGCACATGTGTGCCTACTCTCTAACCACAGCCCCATTGACAAAATACTAATGTCCTCAACTAACTTTGGAGCACTTTGCAAACTTCTTTAGTGCTGCAGCAATTCCTTTAGTGAGGAATTCTGACTAATTCTCTTTATAGCTGACACCTTAGGAAAGTTTCTTAGATGCACTAAGACCCAAATGTCCTGTGTATGAGGTAATTAACAGTGCTGACCCCACAGGATCAGGGGGAGATTGAGACATAATATATGCACTATTTCTGGTGCATCCCAGTCCTTCAAGATTTGTTGTCATTGTTGTTACTTTCTATATTTTGGGATGAATCTCAAGCTCTTCAGGATACCCTTTCAGAATCTTCCAGAACACAGAGGCCACAGGTAAGCTCCTCCATCCCTGAATTTCCTGAGTGTATTTTTTTGTCCCTAATGTCCTGAAGTTGTATTCAAAATTGTATTGTAAGGGGGCATCTGGGTGGCTCAGTGGGTTAGGCCTCTGTCTTCAGCTCCGGTCATGATCTCAGGGTCCTGGGATCGAGTCCCGCATCGGGCTCTCTGGTAGGCAGGGAGCTTGCTTCCTCCTCTCTCTCTCTGCCTTCCTCTCTGCCTACTTGTGATCTCTCTCTGTCAAATAAATAAAATCTTTAAAAAAATTGTATTGTAAGTACATTTATCTGAAAGATACATCCCTATTTGGGAAATTGGGCCCTGGATTTCACCAAAAGTCTCAAAAGGATCCAACCCCAAAGATGCTGAGAATCATTTCTCTAGGAATTTCTAAGGACAAATAGAATTCTGGCTTAAAATGGTACTGGTACACAATAAAAATAAATAAATAAAAATAAAAATAAAATGGGACTAGTTTTGTGAAGTATAATTCACAATAGGAAAAGGACTGAAATGTTTTTGATTTCAGATCATGTGTCAGTCATGGACACCATTTCCACCAGAAAGGCACAGAGCATGCTTACTGAGTATGTGAGCCATAGTTTTGGGGTCCTACTATTGCAGATACAGCCACAATGAGAGCTGGAATCCCATAGCCTAAAGGGTACATGAACTTCTTCTTGAATTTGCCTGCACTGGTGTAGTTGGCCACCTTGAGATTCCTAACGGTGAGGAAGAGATGCAGCCCTTCAAGGAGCATCCAGGTGAAGGAGGCCAGGTAGAGGTAGTGCAGCACCCCAGCGATGATGGAGCACAGCACCTGGAGGGGAGACAAGAGTTAGGAATGTGGTCTGTACCTGATCATGTCCTTAGCACTTAGCATTTCCTGGATATTGGTCTGCATTTTCAATTCTAACACCTGTGACATTTTGCTGAGGTGGGGGAGACAGTTTTGGGGAGCTTTCACTGGCCCCATGCTTACCCTACATATGGAGCAGTCCAGTAATGTGGAGGAATGAATGTTCTGGGAATAGTCCTCAGATCCATGACAGACCAGTGCTGGTAGATGAACAGTCCATGGCCCTTGCCCTTTGGATGCCCTTGATGCTTAATTTTATGTGTCAACTGGACTAAGCTAAGGAATGCCCAGATAACATGTAAAACATCATTTCTGGGTGTGTCTGTGAGGGTGTTTCAGGAATTACGAATTAGCATTTGAGTCAGGAGACTGAGGGTGGGTATCATCAATCCACTTGAGGGTCTAAAAAATATGTGGAGGAAGGGAGAACTTGCTCTCTCTGCTTGAGCTGGGACAGCCAGGTCTCAGACATTGGTGGCTGTGGTTCCAATAAAACAACAACAACAACAACAACAACAAAACCAGACTGTTTTACAAAACAGCCAGCTCTCAGACATTGGTGGCTGTGGGTCCAATAAACAACAACAATAACAACAACAATGACAACAAAAACAAACTGTTTTACAAAACAGAGTTTTTTCTTTTTTCTTTTTTTACAAAGCAGCCAGCTCTCAGACATTGGTGGCTGTGGTTCCAATAAAACAACAACAATAACAACAACGACAACAAAAACAGACTGTTTTACAAAACAGTTTTTTTTTTTTAAACAGAAACAGAGGGTAGGCCAGAATCAGCATCAGCACTGTACTCTGCCAACCCTGTCCATTTCCTAATGAGGAAACTGGGTCTCAAAAGGTAGACTCTCATCCAAGATCACCTAGCTGGCAAAAAATAAAAATGGATTTGAAACCCAAACTGTCTCCAGACACTATACTTACTCTTAACCATAGCAATGTACAGCCTCCTGGGGGGCTGGGAGGTGGGGAGGAATAGTGCTTTCATAACCTTCTGGCTGTGAGGTCATAGTCTTTTAGGGTTAAAAGGAGCTTTGAAAAACATCTAGTTCCAATTCTTCCTGGATATGATAATGACTGTGATCATAATGGAGACAAAAGCTAACATCATTAGTGTAGCAAAGCCACTGTCCACCCAGAATTCAAAACTTCCTCCATCCTTGATTCCATACTATAGACTTGCCACTAGGACTGAACTTCCCAGGCAGAGACTACATTTCCCTGCTCCCCTTGCTGTCAGGTGGGACCGCTTCATGGATTTATAGCCAGTAGAACATGAAGGGACATGATGTACACTATTTTTTAAGACAGCCCCTATAAATCTCCCTCATGGAACTCTGCCAGGTTCTTTTCTCTTGTCAGCTGGCAAAAATGGAAAGGACTCTTTGATGACCTCGAAAGCTGTACATACAAGACAGAAGAGCTTCCATCAGCCTGAGGTTGGAGGATAGACACCCTTCAAACCTGTTTGCCCATCCTCTACTGATACAGAAGGGGGAAATTAACCACTCTTGTGCTTAGTCAATGACATTTTATTTTTTTAAAAGATTTTATTTATTTAT
>PISX010008672.1:0-80375 GCA_004024625.1 Mellivora capensis | reverse complement strand
CTGAATTCCCTTTCCGACATAATGTCTATGTCGGTAGCCATTAGCTCTGTTGCAGAGGGCCCATCCTCTGAATTTTTCTTCTGTTGGGCATTCCTCCTCCTAGTCATTTTGGTGAGAGTTGGCTGAATGGTTGTAGCTGGATGTATCGACCTTGGTGCAGTGAAGGTGCACCCTGGAATGCTTCTGAGCAATCAAGAGTTCCTACCCAAATGAAAGAAAAAAAGAAAGAGAGAATGCAGAAAAAGAGAGAAAGAGAGAGAGAGAGAGAGGAAAAAGAAAGAAGGATAAAAGAGAAGGCTCAGCCCAAATGGGCCCCCAGGTAAGGTTTGTGAAGTATACAAACGAATACAGACAAACAAAAAAGACTGATAAAAGTATATGACCAGGGAAGAAAAAAAAATATGTACATATATATGTAGAAGCAAAACAAAGAAACAAACAGACAAACAAAAAAAAGAACCTCATCAAAAAGAACCCTAAGTATAAGATTTATAGACTACCAGGACAAATACAAGTATACAAAAATACTGGTAGGAGAAAAAGATGGGAGAGTGGTTGTAAATTCTCAGTGTGGGAGAGGAGGGTTATTTTACTTCTTCCTGGATGTATCTTGATATCTTTTTTAAAGGATACAGCTTTCCTAAGATATCAGGGGATTAAAAATTGGTTTACCTTTAGGGGTAGCATTGATTGGGGAAAGGGGATTACCTTGAATTTTAACTCTATATGAATATTAGCAAATAAAAGTAAAGAAAAGAATGATCTAAACTAAAGTGAAATTAAAAAAATATATAAAAAATAGAAAAGCAAAAGAAAAACATGGGTATATGTATCAAAAAGTTCAGGTTAAAAGTTTATTATGGAATTTGATGTACTGGACTTCTCACTGTGTTGGTAAATAGGCTAAAAAAATCTATATAACAAAATAAAAAAGATTAAAAAATTTTAAAAATGAACCAGAATAGTGGGAACGAATTAAGAATTAAACGTATCTATGAAGTAGTAGTGATTGTTGTCTTCTCGGCTGGTTGGCTTTCTGGGGGAGGGGCCTGCCGCGTGGGTTTTCAGGCGGTGTTTCCTGAGTTAAGTCCTCCCGCCCTCCTCCAGGGGGTGGGCTCTGAGGAAACCGGGCCTTTAGGCTTTTGTTCTCTGGAGGTTTTTATGTCTGTTCCTTTGTTTTCTCTCCCCCCTTGGTAGCTCCGGATGGTTCTTGGAGGTTTAGAGGAAAGCAAACTACACACAGACCTCCCTCCCAGAGAGAAGCCCCAGTCTGTTCCCCTCTGGGTGCTGCAGAGCAGGTTCCCAGCCGCGATCTCTGGGGACTCCTGTGTGTCCTGCTTGTACTCAAAACCACAAGTGGCAGCTGTCTGGGCAGCTCCAGACCGCCAGAGAGATTCCAAGCAGGGAAGGCACACAGAGATTTTCCTGCTGGCCAGAGCTGAGAGCGATCAGACTTTCTGAGTCCCAGAGAGCCCCGCTGGCTGGCGCCCGCGCACCTCTCTCAGGGGAGGGGATGGAGCGCGTCTCAGGCTCTGCTAGCGCGGTGCGGCAGACACGTGGGGACTGCAAAAGTCTGTTTCTGCTCCGGGAGGGTCCCAGCCCCTGCCACACGCCAAGCGCCCTTAGGAGGTCTCCTCACAACTCAGCGACCAGGACCTGGTTTCTCCGCTGCACTCTCTCTGGCTCAGCGCCAGGGGTGTCTGCCCTCCATGGGGGACTTAAGCCCCTGTCCCTAACAGTTCCAATTCCCACAATTTCACCCTGCGATCTTTTCTCTTTTTGAGTGCTTTTTATCAGTCTTCAAGTTAATGCTGGTCCCCAGTCGTAGGGCACTCTCGTACTGGGGTATTACTTCCCAATGCGTTTCCTCTGGTGGCTCCCTCCCCCTTTTGTTTATCTTCCGATACCAGTCTGGCGTTCCCACTCAGTTTTACCTGCCCACTGGCGTCTTCTGCCCCTGTAGAGATCCTGACGTCCCACTGGCGTCTTCTGCCCCCGTAGAGATCCTGACGAGTAGAATTCTGATCTCAGGCTGATTTCATGAGTGATGGGAGTTCCTTGGTAGGTAATCAGCTCACTTTAGGGGACAGGTTGAACCAGACCCTCCTCCTAGTTCCCCGCCATTTTGTCTCCTCCTCAGGTCATTTTAAAAGTCTGTTCCACCGAGGGACATCACTCCAGAGGCTAAACCAGGGTGAAGCCCATGCGGGGTCAGCATAGCCCCAGGTCCCATGGGGTCACCGAAGGACCAGGGGTGTCTGAGTGTCGCAGAGTTTTCAGGTATTAGAGCGGGGAAGCCAGCTACAGCAACAAAGCTGAGGAGTGAGCTCTCAACCCAGGGTTACCTTGAACTGGTAATCATAAAATATTCTTAAGAAAAGCAAAATTTATAATAGACAAAATGATACATTGTATTTATTTTCTTATCTGTGTTCTTTATATTTGTCATTACAGTTAGTCACATTTTCTAATATATGGGAATCCACATCATCCCTCCACAACCAATAATAATAAATATTAAGATATAATTGATTTTTTAAGAAATGTATACTTTCAATGAGTCTCCAAAGAATGCTTAGTCATTGATTATTTCAAATCCACATAAGCTATGAACAAAGTGGTTGTACCAGTTTGCATTCCCACCCACAGCATAAGAGGGTTCCCCTTTCTCCACATCCTCTCCAACACATGTTGCTTACTGTCTTGTTAATTTTGGCCATTCTAGCTGGTGTAAGGTGGTATCTTAATATGGTTTTGATTTGAATCTCCCTGATGGCTAATGATGATAAACATTTTTTCACGTGTCTGCTAGCCATTCCTATGTCTTCTTTAGAGAATCGTCTGTTCATGTCTTCTGCCCATTTGTTGACGTGATTATCTCTTTTGTGTGTGTTGAGTTTGAGGAGTTCTTTATATATCTTGGATATCATCCCTTTGTCTATAGTGTCATTTGCGAATATCCTCCCATTCCATGGATTTCCTCTTTGTTTTGTTGAATGTTTCTTTTGTTCTTCATAGCAGCGATGGCCACAGTCACCAAACTGTGGAAAGAACCAAGATGCCCTTCAATGGAGGAATGGATAAAGAAGATAAGGTCCATATATACAATGGAGTATTATGCATCCATCAGAAAGGATGAATACCCAAATTTTGTATCAACATGTACAGGACTGGAAGAGATTATGCCGAGTGAAATAAGTCAAGCAGAGAGAGTCAATTGGTTTCACTTACTTGTGGAGCATAAGCAATAACATGGAGGACATTGGGAGATGGAGAGAAGTGAGTTGGGGGGAACTGGAGGGGAAGACAAACCATGAGAGAAACTGAGACTCTGAGAAACAAACTGAGGGTTTTGGAGGGGAGGCGTGTGGGAGGTTGGGTGAGCCTGGTTATGGATGGTGGGTGTTATGGAGGGCACATATTGCATGGATCATTGGGTGTGGTGCATAAACAATGAATGCTGTAACACTGAAAAGAAATAAAACAAAATAATATGGGAAAAAATAAAATAAAATCCACATAAGTGTCTAGAGTAGAAGAATTACCTAATAGAACTTCCTGTGAAATTGGAAATGTTCTATATCTGCACTGTCTGTTGTGATAACCACTATTCATATGTATTTAGGTGTGTATATTCACACTTAAAATGAGGATAGTGTAGCATAGGAAATGAATTTTTATTTTTGTTACTTAATTTTTATTAATTAATTTGGCTAGACATTTAGAGTTATCACATACGATTAAAGTGGAAATGTAATGATAAAACTTAAGTAGTTTTTTTTTCTTTGCCTTAATACATCTTTAAATGTGAATTTAGTTAAAAACCAAAAGTTCAGAAGAGCTTTTTAATCCATTGCAGTCAGTTTTCAAATAAGCAAGAAGAGGGTGACATAATTGAATATGCAATCTAAATATTTAGGTTGTTTGTTCATTTGTGACATGGTTTAAATACTCTCTTGAGTTTTAATTTTTTTTAAGATTTTATTTATTTATTTGACAGACAGAGATTACAAGTAGGCGAGAGAGGCAGGCAGGGAGAGAGAGGAGGAAGCAGGCTCTCCATGGAGCAGAGAGCCCGATATGGGGCTCAATCCCAGGACCCTGGGACCACGACCTGAGCCAAAAGCAGAGGCTTTAACCCACTGAGCCACCCAGGCACCCTGAGTTTTAATTTTTTGAAATGCTGGGTATTTGGCACTCTGTTAAACTAGTTGAAATTGATTAAAAAATAAAAATTAAAAATTAAAAAATTAAAAAAAAATGTTTAAATTAAAATGAATATTTAAGTTTAATTTGTTAAAATATTTATATTTATTTTTTTGTTGTAGAAAAGAATCCTGAATGAATAATCTTGTTTAAGTTATACAAAACCATTTTAAGTGCTTAGGTTTTGGTAATGGCTGATATCATTCTAATACACAGCATGACAATAATTTCTCAAGTGAAAGGAGACTGTGATGAATAAGCAAAATTGTCCCTCTTCGAATTATATCATTAAACTTTTAAGGATTTGCTGTTGATATGGTTAGAAATATTTATGAACTCCTTTTTATCTGTGGTAATATATTTTCTGGGATGTTGGTGGTGGTGGCATAGCATGACAAGAATGGGATTATACAAATAAAAATATTATAACGTCCATAGAGTTTTTATACTCATCTAGATATTCTTGATGTTTTTGGCTTGCTTTCTTTCTCAGTACTTGAACACTTTTAACTTAGTGTACTATTGTCCATGGACTTAATGTACATCACTGTAGTGACTGTTAAGGAAAAAAAATAAATTCCCTCAAATCCCAATAAAGCTTTTTGAAATACTGTTCAATATTCTACCTTTAACTTCCAATCATTTAACGTCATCATAATTGATAAAGTTTAGAATAAGAAGTACTGGCAGAAAGTTTGGGGAAAGACAAGAAAAGGAAAAGCAATCTGCAGTCTCTATTTTCAACTTCAGGGCTGTTATAATATAAGTGCTATTAATATGCCAGCTCTTTTGTTCTTGGTCTTTAAAAGTGCCTCATACTATACTTTAGTTAACTGTTTATTGCTTTCATTCTCCACTCCCTCTGCTGTGAAGTGTCTTGCTAATGCTAGGAAATCTAATGGTTATATATTGCTATTCCCCACTGAAGACAGAAATAAGTGCTCAGTCACTCTTCAACATTATTTTCCACTTTCAATACCTACTGTGCTATTTGTCTCTGTAGAATACTTTGTAGGTGGTTAAATTCAAATTTATTTTTCTACCAGTAAATGTTACAAAATTTGATCTAATGGCCATAATCTGTATTATATGGTGTATAGATAATAGGATAATTTTCCCAAGGAAAATAGCTAATATATGCTATACATATGGAGTTTTAACTTGTGATAATAATGCCTTTCTGGTGACTGTAGCCTTCACTTTTCTGATGTATGGTCTTGTAAAAATGACAAGTGGTTTTACTCATTATTTTTGAATGGCTCAATATATAGATTCTTAATGATACTAAGAATAAATTTTTATTCTGTTCAATAAAGTGTCTATATGGTAGGAATTTTAAGCTCTGCAAACTTTACTCAAAATAAATTTATTCTTGGGGCACCTTGGTGGCTCAGTGGGTTAAAGCCTCTGCCTTCGGCTCAGGTCATGATCCCAGGGTCCTGGGATCGAGCCCCACATCGGGCTCTCTGTTCAGCAGGGAGCCTGCTTCCTCCTCTCTTTTTGCCTGCCTCTCCACCTACTTGGGATCTCTGTCAAATGAATAAATAAAATCTTAAAAAAAAATTTAAAAAATATTCTTAAATGTAATAATTGGTTTTATTTATTTTAAAAAAGAAGTAGCTCTTTTAAAATCTAAAAGTGATTTAAGGATTGAAATTTTTTAATTGCACATAATTATTACATATACTTAGAAAAAAGTAAAAGACCCTTTTGAAGGAAAACTGCATTTCCTAAGCTCTGCTACTGCTTTGCTTCTGTCTTGTTCCAGTTGTTTGCTCTAGCCTTCCAGTCATTATTTTTAAGATACTGATTGAGTGCATTATCAAACATTATTGTGGCAGTTCTGCTGCGTGAGCATTGGAGGAATTAAAGGAGAATGGGGGAAATTCACTTACAATTGTTTGAAAGAAACACTAGAACGAATAGACTCTGGTACTCATTTAATTTCTCATGTGTCTTTTCTCATGAAAAATCACATGTCAGGACAACTAGCTTCTTAGAATTAGATTTAAAAAATTTGTTCAAAGATCATTTCTGACCTTACTAGAAGATTCTGTACTCTGTGAGGGATTGTAGAGGGTACTGATAAATAAATCTTACCTCTCTTGTCTATGGTCTTTTAAGTGTTAGGCTATCTCAGGATTCAGTACCAGTTTTCAACCTGATATTCATTCAGTCAGAAATAGGAAGTAGTTAGAAGCAGTTAGTAGCTTTCCAGGGAAAGAAAATAGTCCTTCATAAGAACCCTAAATGTAGGATGACTCCGTGAAAAGTAATTATTTCAAGGTACATTACCTAAGACCCAACAAGTTAAATCTTGAGGTGGCATTTTGCTTGTCTTAACTCCCTAGATACCTAAAATAATTAAATTATTTTAAAAATATAGAAACAATCTATGCTCCTTGTAAACAACACAAAATGATACAATACTCCATAGGAAATTATTGGGTCAACTAAAAAATTGGCATATGGTTCATAGATTAGAGTATTGTATCAATGTTGAATTTCCTGATGTCGACAACTTCACTGGAGAAATGTAAGAGAATATGATTATTTAGAGGAAATGCTTACTGGAATTATTTTTTTATTTAGGGGTAAAGATCATTATGCAAATTACTCTTAATGGTTCAAAAAAATTTTTATGTGTATCTATGTATTGGGGACCATGAGTATGTGCATGTATATAAATAGGGGAGAGAAACATCAAACAGTAAAAGAAATTGAATAAAATGCTAAAATATAAATCTATGTAAAGGATATGTGTAAGTTCTTCATTTCAGTGTTATTTTTGAAACTTCCTTTAAGCTTGAAATTGTTTCCGAAAAAGTTAAAAAAATAATATGTGAAAGCTCTCCTTTTCCAGATTTTTCCTATGTATATATCTCACACACAGATGTTTTAAAATGTAAATCAGATAATGCTATATATTTGATTTTATTATTTGATTTTTTTCAAGTTTTATTTAAATTCCAGTTAGTTAACATATAGTGTGCTATTAGTTTCAGGTATAGAATTTAGTGATTTTTCACTTACATACAGCAGTCAGTGTTCATCACAATTGTTTTCCTTAATACGCATCACCTATTTAACCCATCACCCAGCTCACCTCTAGGAACCCTCAGTTTGCTCTCTATATTTAGGAGTCTTTTTCCTGGTTTGCCTCTCCCCCCACCCCATCCATGTTCATGTGTTCTGTTTCTTAAATTCAACATATGAGTAAAATTATATGGTATTTGTCTTTCTTTGAATAAATTATTTTGCTTGGAATAATACTCTCTAGCTCCATCCATGTCATTGCAAATGACAAGATTTCATTCTTTTATATGGCTGATTAATATTCCATTGTTTATACATACCATAACTTCTTTATCCATTTGTAAATCGATGGATTTTTGGGATCGTTCCATAATTTGGCTAATGTTGATGAGGCTGCTATAAACATGGGGGTGTATGTATCCCTATCCCTTCAAATCAGTATTTTTGCATCCCTTGGGTAAATGCAAATACATACTAGTGCAATTGGTGGATCTGTAGTTCTATTTTTAAACACTTGAGGAATCTCCATACTGTTTTCTAGAGTGGGTGAATGGGTTTACATTCCCATTAACAGTGTAAGAGGGTTCCCCTTTCTCTGCATCCTCACCAACACCTATTGTTCCCTGTGTTGTTGATTTTAGCCATCTGGTTGTTTTGCAGTGATATCTCATTATAATTTGGATTTATATTTCCCTGATGTTGCATGATGTTGATCATCTTTTCATGTGTCTGTTAGCCATCTGCATGTTTCTTTGAAGAAATGCCTATTCATGCCTTCTTCCCAATTTTTAACTGGATTATTTGTTTTTTGGGTGTTGAGTTTGATAAGTTCTTTATATATTTCAGATACTAACCCTTTATCAGATATGTCACTTGCAGATATCTTCTCCTATTGTATGGGTTTCCCTTTAGATTTGTTGATTGTTTCCTTCACTGTGCACACACTTTTCTTTTTTAAAGATTTTGTTTATTTGTTTGAGGGAGAGAGAGCGAGGTAGCAAGAACACAAGCAGGGTGAAGGGCAGAGGGAGAAGAAGACTCCCCGCTGAGCAGGGAGCCCAATGTGGGACTTGATCCCAAACCTCCGGAATCATGACCTGAGCCAAAGGCAGACGTTTAACTGAATGAGCCACCCAGGCACCTATGCATGCACTTTTTATTTTGATGAAGTCCCAATAGTTTATTTTTGCTTTTGTTTTCCTTGCCTAGTGAGACAGGTGTAGCAAGAAGTTGCAATGCTCTATGTCAGCGAGGTTACTACCTGTGTTCTCCTCTGGGATTTTGATGGCTTCCTGTCTCATATTTAGGTCTTTCATCCACTTTTCCTTTATTTTTCTGAGTGGTGTAAGAAAATGGTCTACTTTCATTCTTTTGCATGTTTCTGTGCAGTTTTCCTAACACCATTTGTTGAAGAGACTGTCTTTTTTCCATTGGATATTCTTTCCTTCTTTGATGAAGATTAATTGACCACATAGTTATGGGTTCACTTCTGGGTTTTCTATTCTGTTCCATTGATCTATGTGTCTGTTTTTGTAAAATACTGTCTTGATGACCACAACATTGCCATGTAACTCGAGTCTGCAACTGTGATGCTTCCAGGTTTGCTTTTCTTCTTCAAGTTTGAATTTGGTTATTCTTTTGTAGTTCCATACACATTTTAGGATTTTTTGTTCTAACTCTGTGAAAAATGCTGGTAATATTTTGATAGGGATTGCAATACATGTATAGATTGTTTTGGGTAGTAAAGACATTTTAACAATATTTGTTCTTCCAATCCATGAACATGGAATGTGTTTCCATTTCTTTTTGTCATCATCAATTTCTTTCATCAGTGTTTTATAGTTTTCAGTGTACAGATCTTTTGTGTCTTTTGTTATGTTTATTTCTAGGTACATTATAGGTTTTGGTGCAATTGTAAATGGTATTGATTCCTTGATTTCTTTTTCTGTTGCTTCATTATTAGTGTATAGAAATGCAACATATTTCTGTACATTGATTTTGTATCCTATGACTTTACTGAATTCTTTCATCTGTTCTAGAAATTTTTTTGGTGCTCTATTGAGTTTTCTATGTAGAGTATCATGTCATCTGCAAATAATGAAAGTCTGACTTCTTCCTCCCTGATTTGCAGTTCTCTGTGATTGGTAATCTTGTTCCTGGCAAAATGCTTCTGCGTATCTTCTTGGGGAGGGACCTGTGTCACTGATTCTCAGGTGTCCTTACCCAGGTGGAATTGTGCCTCCCCTTGCCAGGGAGCCAGCCCCAGTGTAAGTGGCCCTGGATTGCACTGTGTGGCACTGTTTTGCTCCCTGAAGGCTTTCAAGCACTGATGTGTGAAATGAAAATGGCTGCACATTGATTTGTAGCCCTGGAGCTGAAAGTTAGCACCCCCACTTTTCAGTGAGTCCTCATAGAAAAGCAGTCAATCACTCTTGTGTCTCCCTGCTTTCTGTTGAAACTCTTTGTTCACCCAGCCTGTGACCTAGTGTTTTTATCTCAGGCACATGACCCAGTTTCGAGTCTCCAGACTTTATGGATTCCTACAGCATGAAACTGTGCCATTCCTCTCAGGGGATGGAGGGGGTCTTCCAGTGCTTCTGCCTTTTGCTGGGCTCCTGCTAGGAGAGCAGTCGCACAAACTCACAGCAGTTTATTTCAACACTGAACAGAATCCTGCCACAAAGACTCATTGTTTTCAGCCAGCTTCTCTGCTCTGATGCTTGGAAACTCTGCCACACTCAGGCATCCCCATTTTTTTTTTTTACTCCAAGGTTCCTGGGGAAACAATGTCCTACCTAGGATTTGGCCCTCTTTCACCATCTGAGCAGTGGGAAAGTCCCCCACTGTAGCATACTTCTTAAAGTTCCAATTTTGTGCTCCACTGCTTGTAATACTTGTGATAGCTTCCTTAAACAAGTTCCCTCCCCTCCACCTTATCTTCCAATATACCACCTCAGATTCATGGCTCCACACTTCTTACCTTCTAAAAAGTGGTTACTTTTCTATTTGTAGAATTACAGCAGTTCATTTCTCAGATCTCTGATTTGTTTTGCAGGTGTTCAGAATGATTTGATAAATATCTAGTTGAATTCCAGAGAGAAGTTGAAATTAGGGTCCCCTACTCCTCCTTCTTTGTCAATTTAGATATCTTTTATTTATTTTTGTTTCTGACTGTTGAGGCTAACAATTCCAGTACTATGTTAAATAACAGGGTGACAGTGGACATCCCTGTCTTGTTCCTTACTATAGATGAAAAGCTCTCATTTAGTCCCCATTGAGGATGATTTTTGTTGTTGATTTTTCATATATGGCCTTCAGGGTGTGGAGGTATGTCCTCTCTATCCCTTCTTTGTTGAAATGTATTTTTATCATGAATGGATATTGTACTCTGTTAAATGCTTTTTCTGCCTCTATTGAGAGAATCATATGGTTCTTATGCATTCTTTTATTAATTTGGTGTATCACATTGATTACTTTGCAAATCCTATGCCACACTTGCAGCCCATGGAATAAGTACCACCTGATTGTGGTGATGATTCTTGTAAAGTGCTGTTCGATTCATTTTGCTAGTATTTTGTTGACAATTTTTGCATCCACGTTCATCAGGGATTTTGGCCTGTACTTCTCTGTTTTAGTGGAGTGTTGTCTGGTTTTGAATTTCAGGGTAATGCTGGCATCATAGAATGAGTTTGGAAGTTTTCCTTCCATTTCTACTTTTGGACATAGTTTGAGAAGAATAAGTATTAATGTTTGGTAGAATTCCCCTGAAGTCATCTGGCCCTGGATGTCTGTTTGTTGGGAATTTTTTGATTACTGATTCCATTTCATTACTCTTTATGGGTCTGTTAAAGTTTTCCATTTGTTCCTGTTTCACTTTTGGTGGTTTATATGTTTTTAGGAATTTATCCATTTCTTCCCGACTGCCCTATTTATTGGCAGATAATTTTTCATAATATTCCCTTGTAATTGTACTTCTGTGTGTTGGTTGGTATTTCTTCTCTCTCATTTGTGATTTTATTTATTTGGATCTTTTTTTTATAAGTCGGGCTAGCGATTTATCAATTTTATTAATTTTTTCAAAGAATTACCTCCTGATTTCATTGATATGCTCTATTTTTCAAACTTTCTATATCATTAATTTCTACTCTAATCTTTATTATTTTCTTCCTTCCACTGGCTTTAGGTTTCATTTATTTTTCTTTTTCTAGCTTATTTAGGTGTAAGGTATGGTTGTTTATTTGATACTTTCCCCTCTCGCTTTTTCAGGTAGGCTTCTATGGCTATGTACTTCCGTCTTCTGACCACTTTTGCTGCATCCCAAAGGTTTTGGACCATTGTGTTTTCATTTTCATTTGTTTTAATGTATTTTTTTATTTCTTCTTTGATTTTCTGGCTTATCAATTCATTAGTTAGTAACATATTGCTTAACCTCTATGTATTTGTGATCTTTCCAAGTTTTTTCTCATAGTTGACTTTAAGTTTCAGAGTGGTCAGAAAAGATGCATGGTATGATCTCAATATTTTTATACTTGTTGATGCCTTATTTGTGACCTAATGTGTCATCTTTTCTGAAGAATGTCCCATGTGAACTTTAAAAGAATGTTTTTCTGCTGCTATAGCTTAAAATGTTCTGAATATATCTTTAAGTCTATCTGGTCCAGTGTGTCATTCAAAGCCATTATTTCCTTGTTGATTTTCTGCTTAGATGATCTTTCCATTGATGTAAGTAGGGTATAACATCCCCTACTCTTAGAGCATTATTATCAATGAGCTCCTTTGTTTGTTATTGTTTTATATATTTGGGTACTACCATGTTGGATACATAAATATTTATTATTGCTAGATTTTCTTGTTGGGTGGTCCCCTTTATTATGATGTAGTACCTTTCTTCATCTCTTGTTACAGTCTTTGGTTTAAAATCTAGTTTGTTTGATATAAGTATTGCTACTTTGGCTTTCTTTTGACTTCCACTTGCATGATAAATTCTCCATCCTCACTTTCAATCTGCATTTGTCTTTAGGTCTAAAATGTCTTATGTAGACAGAATATACATGGATCTTGCCTTTTAATCCATTCTGGCATCCTATGTCTTTTGATTGGTGTGTTTAGTCTATTTACATCCAAAGCAGTTATTGATAGATACTATTTAGTGCCATTTTATTATTTGTTTTTTTTGTTGTTGTTGTTGTTTCTGGAGATTTTATCTGTTTCTTTATAGTCTTAGTCACTTGTAGTCTTTCCTTCCCACTCAATTGTTCTGTTTAATATTTCATGCAGAGCTGATCATTTAGTGGTCATGAACTTCTTTAGTTTTTGTTTGTCTGGGAAACTTTCTATCTCTCCTTCTATTCTAAATGAGAGCCTTGCTGGACAGAGTATTCTTTTCTGCAGATTTTTTCCATTCAGCAAATTTACTATATCATACCACTTCCTTTTGGTTTGCTCTGTTTCTGTAGACATCTACAGCTAGTCTTATGGATCTTTCTTTGTAAGTTAGGGACTTCTATTGTCCTGCAGATTTTAAGATATTTTCTTTATCACTATATTTCTCAAATTTCGCTGCAACATATCTTGGTGTTGGCCCACTTTTGTTGATTTTAATGGGAGTTCTCTGTGCCTCCTGGATTTGGATGTCTGTTTCCTTCCCCAGATCAAAGAAATTTTCGGCTCTAATTTCCTCAAATAAACCTTCTGCCCCTTTTTCTCTCTCTTTCTTGATACTCCTGTGATATGCATCTTATTATGTCTCACAGAGTCACTGAGTTCCCAAAGTCTACTTTTATCTTCCATAATCCCTCTTTCACTCTTTTTTTTTCCAGCTTCATTGTTTCCTATTATTCTATCTTTTATATCACTTATTCATTCCTCTACTTCTTCCATCTTTGTGGTGATTACATTCAGATAGTTTTGAATCCCAGTTATTGCAGTTTTCATTTCTGACTGCTTTTAACTCCTTTATCTCTGCAATAGTGTTTCATTGATGTCTTTCATGCTTTTCTAAGTCCAGTGAACATCATTATGATTGTTGCTTTAAATTCTATATCAGACGTGTTATTTATATCTGTTTTGCTTACATCTCTGAGCATGACCTTTTTTTGTTCTTTCTTTTGGGATGCATTCCTCTGTCTTGGCATTTTGTCTAGATGTCTGTCTTCATTGTGTTAGACATGCCTGTTATGTTTACTGCTCCTCAGAGTAATGGCTTGATGAAGAACAGATCATATAGTGTCCAAGACCTAATGCTTCAGGAAGTGTCTCTGCTGTGTGCTGCGTGCACTCTGGTGCTGTATTTTGGTTGCTCTACCCCTCAGGTCAGTAATCTGAAGAGGTTCTTCTTGCCTATGGTTGGAAGTGTTTGGACCTGAGCTAGAGTGTGGTGAGTTTTATTTATGTGTGTTCTGGTCTGATGGTTAAATGAATCCTGATGCTATTTCCACTGGAATTAAAGCTTTGAAGAACTCTATGGTTTGTAGATGTGGTTTGTGTGCATGATGGTTTTCTGAGCAAGGGGCCTGTTGCATTGGCCCATAGGCACACTTGTCTGAGAAAAATAATACCAACAGAGTGCAGGGAGGGAGGTAGTACTTGGGGTAAACACTTTAGGCAGCTAGTGTTGGCAGTATGATATTTACTAAAGTTGGCTTATGCTGAGCAGTTGGGGAGGCAAGTGGCACCAGCCAGCACCTTTGTCCCTGAAGAGGGGTCTCCATGTTTCCTGCTTTCACAGAAACACTCCCAGAAGAGTCATCATCTTCCTTTGTGTGTCACACGCATTTTCCATGCTGTCTGTCTCTAGGTTGCTTGCCTGTCTGAAACAGCACAGTGAATTTTGAGCTGTATCCTAGCCAAGCCTGATGATTTTAAAACTGCAAAGTTTAGGGACATGGTGTGGCAGGTATCTGCACTGGTCTTCTGGTGGAGGGTCTTGACACACTGGGACTTTTGCAGGTTTGACTGAGAAGGGCCATTGCACCAGAGTGCAGGGGCATGGGTTTTGAAATAAAACAAGCTAAACAGCCAATGTCTGATTTGGATGCCCTCTGCAGGTTTCTCTGCACCTATGCCGAGGGGTGGTTGAGAGAAATGGTGCCTGTGGTCTCCTTCGTACTGGAGAGGTGACTCTGGGATTGCCACTTCTCACAGGTGCACTTCAAGAAGAGTGAACAGCCTCTCCCTGTGGGCCTCAGGCTATCTTCAGATCACATAGTGTGCTTGTCTGACTTCTCTCCAGGAGCAGGGCAGTGCCCACATGCCTCTATCCCAACCAAGCCTGCCAACCTCTCACACTCCAGTCTTTGAAGCCCACTAGTTGCAAACTCATGAAATTCAGCCCCTTTCATTTTCTCAGCCAATGGCTTTGGAGAAATGTTCTTCTTGAATGAATCCTTGTGTGCTCCACTCTCTCTCACCTTTCTCTGCAATCAGTGATCCCTCCCCTCTGCAGCACCCTCAATCTGTTTTCCCCCCAAACCATGTCTCCATCTCCACACTTCCTACCTTCCTCGATATGGTCTCTTTTCTTCCCCTAGTTGTGCAGTTTGTTTTATCAGTCGTCAGGTCAAGTTCTTGGATAATCAGAGTCATTTGATAGTTATCTAGCTGTGTTCAAGGGACAAGGCAAAGCATAGCGTCCTCCTATTATACTGCCATCTTATCTCCTAGTTCTATTTGATTTTTTTTCTTTTCCATTTGTCAGCATATATTGAATTGTGTTAGTGTTTCAGTCACCTGATTTCCAAGTCCATGTTTCTTACTGTAGCCAAGGTTTTGAAGACCTAAAGCTCTGTCCTTCTCAATGGCTCATTGAATCCTATACGTACGTGTGTGTGTGTGTGTGTGTGTGTGTGTGTTTAAACTTTGGCAACACTTACATAATAGTAAAAAATTAAGAGTTTGAGAACCCATATCTCTGGGGTCCTACTATGTGGAAAATGTTTTCTATGAAATTCAACCTAAGTTATTTTTTATTCTTTTATGAAATAGTAGTTCATTCATATGGTTCAAACTTTGAACAGTACCAAAGGTCATATGGCAAAAGTATTCTTTTTACCCTCTTCCCCTGTTAACTGGCCCCTCCTTTCAGAAGCAGTCAATGTTATTTCTTTCTTGAGCATACTTCCAGAAATACCATATGGTTTTACAGCATGTGTATATGTGTTTGTACACGATCAGTTGCATCTTCACAGCATAGAGATATATGTATATATGTATATATTAATGTATCTGTATATTATATTCAAATTCATCATATACTTATTGACTACTTTCTATGTGCCAAAAGCTATTTTTATTTTTTAAAATATTTTATTTATTTATTAGAAAGAGAGTGTGAGGGGGTGAGAAGTGCAGAGGGAGGGAGAGGCAAAAAGAGGGAATCTCAAGCAATCTCTGCACTGAACATGGAGACTGAATAGGGGCTCAATCTCACAGTCCTGAAATTGACTTGAGATCATGACCTGAGCTGAAACCAAGAGTTAGACAATTAAGTTAGACATTTAATTGACTAAGCCACCCAGGTGCCCCAGAAGCTATTTTTAGCTTTTGATATATCATATATAGTTATATATATATACTTACATATATAATATAAATAATAATCATATATAATGTATCACTGATTTATATATACACATACATATGTATATAGCATGTATACATATGCATATATAAATCTGTATCTATCTATCTATAAATCAGTGATATATAAATGAATAAAGAGAAATTTCTACTCCCATGTAGCTATTACTCTAATGACAGTGGACATACAATGAACCACAAGTGTAAGTGTGATATGTTAAAAGGTAAAAAGCACTCTTAAGCTAAGAAGGCAGAGAAAGCAAGGTTGATAGTGCCAGGCCAGTATAGAGGAATAGATTGGGTTGGATTTTTAAATGGGATGGTCAAGATAGGCATCCTTGAGAAAATAATATATAAGCAGAGACTTAAAAGAGGTTAGGGAGACTGTCTTGCTGATATCTAGAGCATATCAAGAAGAGGGAACAGTTAGTATAAAGGCCTTAAAGTGGCAGCATCATGCCTGGTATCTTTTAGGGATAGCAAAGGGATCAGTGTGATTGGATCAGAGTGAACTGAAGAGAAAATGGTTCCACAGGAGGTCAGAGAAGAAGTGTGGAGACAATTCGACTAAATGGAGTGATACTAGAAGGCTTTGAGTAGAAAAATGATATTATCTGACTTAGGTTTTAAGAAGATAATTCTTTGACCTGTGTTGAGAATACACAGTGAGGGGATGGGTAAAAGCAAGGAGATAGGTTAATTGGCTCTTGCAAGAATCCAGACAATGATGATGGTTTGGATCAGGTTCATAGTAGTGGTAAGATTAAGCATATATTTTGGAGTTCAGAGCTAACAAGATTTCGTGACACATTGGATGTGGGGCGTGAGGAAAATAGAAATAAAGAGTAATTCCAATAGTTTTGATGTAAACAACTGGAAATATGAATTTGCCATTGGGGCAGACATGTTTTGAGGGGTCTGAGGTTTTCATACAATTTTGGGGGTCCACCTCAGGAAAATGAACAAAATTACAAAACAAATGTAAGTAATAGGTAAAATATGAATATTTATTTATAATGAGAGAATAAATCACAACTTTACAAATATTAAAAATTGGCAATTACCACAAACATTAAAAACTCAGAAAAATAATAGTTTTTGAATTAATTACCTGAAACATCTCTATCTGCTATTGTTTATTGAGTTTCCAAAAGTTCTTCTGTCTGTTCTCTGAATATGCCTTTTAAATTTTCCTATTCTTGCTTCAAATATATGTAATACTTTATCTTTCTGAAAATATCATTGTTTTATAAAGTTTTCTTCTTGTGTATAGTCTTCACTTCCTTCAAGTTTCTTTTGTTCTGTATTTTATTTTTTATCACTTTTTTTGTAAGTTCTATTTTTTTTTAAGCTTTTATTCCTGTCTCTAACTTATGTGCTAGGTACTTTCCTCAGGATTTACCAATCCTTGGTTATCTTTTCATGTTTGAGAGTGCTGATTATAACTCAGAGCCTAGGATATATCTTGTTTACAAAGTGTATGAGCACACTATTCATTTGTGACCTCCTGCTAACTGCACATTTGGGTATTTGTCTTGGGGTCAGCAGGTTCTACACAGGGGCTTTTCCGATCTTTTGCCTGAAGGATGGAAGATTGGCTGTTAGTGTTCTGCAAGGGAACACTGTAAGGGAAGCATTCAATTAATTATGCATATGGCTGCTTAATCCCCTTGTTTTAAGTAGTGTTCAAGTCCACTGTGCCTGGTTGTCTTTCAGTTCAATTACCTGTTTTTTACCCATAGCTGGAGAATAATTTAACATTGTCAATTTCTATGGGAAGGTCAAATAAGATGAAAGAAAATTTATATTGGGTTTGATGACATGGAAGTCATTAATGATCTTATTAGGGATTTTTAATGAAATGATTGAGCAAAATTAATTTGAACTGGGTTGAGGAGTAACTGGAATGTAGGAAAATTGTAACAAAAAATAAAAGCAACATTTTCAGGAAATTTGGGGAGACATAGAGGGTGATATCAGGGAAAGATGGTGTTAAGATGCTTTTAGGACTTGAGCATATATAAATGAAGAAGGAAAGGATTCAATAGAAAATGAGAACATGATGATATAAAAAGGAGAGGAGATAATCACAAGTGGGAAACTCCTGAGAATCATAAAAGGGTTGGGAACCAGAGCAAAGGTGGAGGGTTTGATTTAAGTAGAAGGACCTCCTCTTATTTTGTTACAGAAGAGAAAATGGGATGGTTGTGTACACATAGGTTTGTAAGTTGGGTGTCTCTCTCTCTCTCTCTGAAAGAAAAAGGGAAGGTTATTGATAGAGATCAAAAGAAGATTTGGAGATGAGAAGTCATAGGTATTTTAGAACAATGGGGAAGATGTGAAGTAGCTGTAGAATTATATATTATGAGTTGACAAGGAAACTAAGATTATAAAGAGGTTTAGGGATCGATGGTGACCAGGAATATAGTGGTAGCAATATGACTAGCTGCATGATTTTCACCAACGATGCTCACTAATCTGAATATAGTAAAAACAGAAAGCTTTGACATTAAAAAAATGTGAAGGGTTCAAAGCAAGTTTTATTTACCTAAGTAATATTTCCTCTTCATCTCCCAGGAACTTTATTAGTAAAAACAAGGTAATAGATTCAAAGTGAGATCTTTGGAAGGAAAATCCTTTTAAAATATAGAGTGAAACTATCATGATTATCACATAAAATCAAACTATTTGAGACATTTTCTATGTTGCTTTTTTGTTTGACTCCTGCATTACATGCCATTGATTTCTTTTTGACCCATCCCTTCATGATTTAAGTAGGCATGATTTTTCTAATGCTTGATATTATCCTGTCAGTTTAGAAAACTTCCTAGTAAATAAAAATTGATGATGCCTATGATTGCAAATAACAAACATGTCAAAACAAAAACGTCATTTTTCTTAATTTGATAGCAAAATCCATTCATTGGATTTCCAAATACTGTTTTATAGCTGTGAAGTGAATTCCATTCAAAATTTAGACATGCATGTGAATGAAGATTTATTCTGTTTAAGCAGTATTTATTTTGAACCTAGCACTATTGTTAGACCCTAGGGATTTAAAGATGAATAAGACAAACTCTGTTCGTTTATTCAAGGAGCTCATAAATTTGAGGTAGAAGTGAAAACAGGGGTGGAGGGCCAAACAATGAAGAACTTTATATTCCATGTTAATAGATTTTAAATTTTAACATGTGGGCAAATTAAAACCTCCAAAGGATTTTTATTAAGAAGGTGACATGATCAGTTTTCTGCTAAGGTCACTTTCATAGCAGTGTAGAAAAAGGAATAGAGAAGAATAATCTAAAGGAGAGAGAATTAATATTCCTGGAGTGCCTACTATATGCAAGGCACAGTATTAAATGTTTTATAAACATAACATCACTTAATCACCACAATAAAACTTAAAAACAAGCATTATAATCTCCATTTTATAGCTGAGGAAAATAAGGTTTAGAAAGATTACTTTCCCCAAAGTTAAAATTATGGTAAAATATATTGTTGGCATCTGAACACAGCCTGACTCTAAGACCTATGCTCTTCCTCTGGACTATACTCTAAATTAGGTTGTACTGTATCAATCTAGAAGGGAATGATGATGAAAACCTGTGTCAAAACTGTGGTTGTGAGAATGGAAAGAAAGAGAAAATGTGAGAATCATTGAGGAAACAAAATTAGCAGCAAGACTAGGGTTTTGTATAGATTTGCAGAGGGAGGGGGAAAAGCAAGGTAGAATGACGTGTCAAGAACATCTCCCTGGTTTCAATTTTCCTAAATGAGTAACTGGATAATAGTGTTATGAACTGAAATTGTGGAGGGGAAAGAATAAGGGGAAAAAGAAATGTCAAAATCATAGGACAAAATGGGAAACAGCACAGGTAGGATTATCTTAGTAGCTTTCTCTGTAATAGAAGGAGAGAGATTAATTATATGTTTAAGTGTAGATAAATTATAACAGGAAGAGAATGATGTTAAGAGATGTTAGACTCAATAACTTCTGTATTATCTCTTAAAAATGAAGTGAAAACAGGAGTCAAAAGAAGGAAAGTGAGCTTCTGAAGAATAGTACTAAAGGCTTCAATTAACCACCAAGGGCAGTAAGAAAGGGAACTAATCACCATTTTCTAGTTAAATCACAAAGTGGTTATTTTAGTTCACTACTATAGGCTACCCAGACTGAAACTTGGTTTCAAGTTTACAACTTAAAATTTTTACCCTATTTTTTCCTATTTTTCAAAATAAAGTCATCAGACATTGTAGTTTAGATAATTGATATTATTCATCTATGAGGGTAAACATTCTTTTTTTTTTTTTTTTTTTTTTTTTGCAAAGTAATGGAAACAAAGAACAGTTTTACTAAAAGCATGCAGGTCTTTTGAATTACTCTTATCTCAGTCTGATATAAATACAAAGTCAGCCATGTAAAAGAAATTAGGAATGTCTTTCTTTTATTATTTTCTGGAAGGGTATAAGACTGAAACAATGTGTTTATTTAATTTCTCTAGAAACATTTTAGAGCCAGTGTTTTCTTCATTGGAAGATTTTTTTTAAACTGTAAATTAAATTTATGTGATAGCTATAGGGTTATTCAGGTTTTCTATTTCTTCTTGAGTCAGTTTTGATAAATTATACTTTTTGATAAATTTATTCATTTATATTTTCCAAATTAACAATCAAAAAGTTATATATACTGGGGCGCCTGGGTGGCTCAGTGGGTTAAAGCCTCTGCCTTCGGCTCAGGTCATGATCCCAGGGTCCTGGGATCGAGCCCTGCATCAGGGTCTCTGCTCAGCAGGGAGTCTGCTTCCTCCTCTCTCTCTGCCTACTTCTCTACCTGCTTGTGATCTCCGTCTGTCAAATAAATAAATAAAATCTTTTAAAAAAAGTTATATATACTAACCTCTTGTTTTCTGTTTAATATGAGCATCTATAGTTATACATCACTTTTAATTCCTAGTTTTATTTTTGTACCCTTTCTCTCTCATTCCTAATATTTGTTTACTTTTATTTCTTGTTTAATTCCATTAAATTTTGTCATTAAAATATCTTATCAAAGAACCAGCTTGTACTTCTGTTGATTTTATTTATTTTTTTTCCTATTTCATTAAATATTATTTTCCCTTGATTTATTTTGCTATTATTTTGCTAAGTACTTGAGATCATTGGTTTAATCATTATTTTCAATTTTTCTTCTTTCATAATACAGCAATTTAAGGCTATGGAATTTATATAAAACAACACTTTAGGTGTTTGGATCCATAATATTTTCAAGTTCATTCAGTTATAAGTATTTTTACATCTTTATTATGAAGTTTTCTTTGATATATGAACTACTTATAATTTTATTTTCAATAGTGGGTTTTTCTTATTATATATAAAATATGTGTGATTTCTTTTCCTTTGTATGTATACTTAGCAGTGGGTTTGCTGCATTGTATGGTATTACTATTTTTAATTATTTGAGGAAATTTCATACTGTTTTCCATTACTTTTTTAAAAAGATTTTATTTATTCATTTGACAGACAGATCACAAGTAGGCAGAGAGGCAGGCAGAGAGAGAGAGAGGAGGAAGCAGGCTTCCAGCCGAGCAGAGAGTCCGACGTGGGGCTCTATCCCAGAACCCTGGGATAGTGACCTGAACTGAAGGCAGAGCCTTTAACCCACTGAAACACCCAGGCATCCCTGTTTTCCATTATGTTTATACCAATTTATATTGTCATTAACAGGGTACACATGTTCCCTTTTCTAATCTCCTTCATCGAACCTTGTTATCTCTTATTTTTTTGATAATAGCCATACTAACTTTTTTAGATAAATAAACTGAACTATTTTTTAGATAAATCTAAAAAAGTTGTGTTCATAGGGCTAGAAAATGGAACAATGTTCACGAGGGGGTGGGAAAAGAGGGGAAAAAATGGTCAAAGGGCACAAGTTTTCAGTTGTGCCATAAATAAGTTCTGGAAATCTAGTGTACAACATAGTGACTATAGTTAATAATGATGCCTTGTGTATTTGAAATTTGCTAAAAGAGTAAAACTTAAGTGCTCTTATTGCACCAAAAAGAAAAGGTAACTATGTGAGGTGATAAATGTGTTAATTAAGTTGATTATGACAATGCTTTCACAATGTATACATTTATAAAACCATCCCATAGTATGCTCTAAATATATACATTTTGCATTTGTC
The DNA here is from genome assembly GCA_004024625.1 of Mellivora capensis. Taxonomy (NCBI): domain Eukaryota; kingdom Metazoa; phylum Chordata; class Mammalia; order Carnivora; family Mustelidae; genus Mellivora; species Mellivora capensis. Next base: position 58,372 of record PISX010008672.1, on the reverse strand, counting down.
AATCATACCTCCTTAAGCTGGAAAAATTAAGATGACTACATAAACTCTAAAAAATAAAGTAAGTACTGAAAAACAACCTGAGGGGTTTTGAAGGGGCGCAGGGGTGGGAGGTTAGGGGAGCCAGGTGGTGGGTATTAAGGAGGGCACATATTGCATGGAGCACTGGGTGTGGTGCAAAAACAATGAATACCGGGGCGCCTGGGTGGCTCAGTGGGTTGACCCTCTGCCTTCAGCTCAGGTCATGATCCCAGGGTCTTGGGATCGAGCCCTGCATTGGGCTCTCTGCTCGGCAGGGAGCCTGCTTCCTCCTCTCTCTCTGCCTGCCTCTCTGCTTACTTGTGATCTCTCTCTGTCAAATAAATAAATAAAATCTTAAGAAAAAAAAATGAATACTGTTACACTGAAAAGAAATAAAAAAATAAATAAAATAAAAAATAAAGTAAGTAATCTTTTTTATTAGAGTCAAATAATGTGGTCTGTATAATACCAATTCTTTCACATTTCAGATTTTACACTTGAAATATTTTACAATCCTATTTTTTAAATATCCTTAATTTGTCAACTGTGAAGATAATTATGATGAAATCCCTCATTATGAAGGTGTATTATTTAACTTCTCTCTATAATTCTTTCACTGTTTTATGTTTGAGTGGCATTGTTACTAGATTAATTGAACTTTAGAATTGCTTTATGTCTGATAATATGTAGTGACCCTCATTATCTCTAGGGTAGGGTAGGATATATATATATATAGTCTTGTACTAACGTATTTACAGCCACTTTCTTGGCTAACTGTAATCCTAATTTATTGTTGCACAGCATAATGTTTTCACTCTTAAACTTTATATAATCTTTTCTAAAGTACATAATTGGATTTTCTCTGTTTAAATTTTTTGTTCTACATTTTCATTTCTTTTTAAATCATTTCTTTAAAAGTTTTCATTTGGGGCACCTGGGTGGCTCAGTGGGTTAAAGCCTCTGCCTTCGGCTCAGGTCATGATCCCAGGGTCCTGGGATTGAGCCCCACATCGGGCTCTCTGCTCTGCGGGAAGCCTGCTTCCTCCTCTCTCTCTCTCTGCCTGCTGCTCTGCCTACTTGTGATCTCTGTCTGTCAAATAAGTAAATAAAATCTTTTAAAAAATCCATTTAGTTAACATACATTGTAATATTAGTTTTAGGCGTAGAATTTAGTGATTCATCACATACATACAAAACCCAGTGCTCATCATAAGTGCTCTCCTTAATACTCATCACCCATTAAACCCATCCTCCAGTCCACTTCCCTGCAAGTAAACCCTCAGATTGTTCTAGTTAAGAGTCTGTTTTCTGGTGTGCCTCTCTTTTATTCCCTTTTATGTTCATCTGCTTTGTTTCTTGCAAATGACAAGTTTTTCGTAGCTAACTTATACATACATACATATATATACCATCTCTTCATATGCATATATAGGTATGTATGTATGTACATATATATACACACACATATATGTGTGTATGTGTGTATGTATATATATGTGTGTATGTGTGTGTGTATATATATATATATATATATATATATATATATATATATACCATCTCTTCTTTGTCCACTTATCAGTGGATGGATATTTGGGCTTTTTCCATATCTGAGCCATTGTTGATAATGCTGCTATAGTAAACACCAGGTGCATGTATCCCTTCAAATCAGTATTTGTTTGTATCCTTTAGGTAAATACCTAGTACTGCAATTGCTGAATCTTAGGGTGGTTCCACTTTTAACTTTTTGAGGAATCTCCATATTGTTTTCCATATTGGCTCCACCAGTTTGCATTCCCACAAAGTGTAAGAGGGTTTGCCTTTCTCCACACCTTCACCAACACCTATTGTTTTCTGTGTTGTTGATTTTAGCCATTCTGGCTGATGTGAGGTGACGTCTCATTGTAATTTTGATTTGAACATCTTGTCTTGTGTTAGCCATCTGTATGTCTTCTGTGGAATGTCTATTCATGTCTTCTGCCCCCTTTTAAGCTGGATTATTTGTTTTTTATTTGTTGAGTTTGATAAATTTTTTACAGATTTTGGATACTAACACCTTATCAGATATGTCATTTCCAAATATCTTTTTCCGTTTTGTAGGTTGCCCTTCAGTTTTCTTGTTTCCTTTGCAGTGCAGAGGTTTTTATCTTGATGAAGTCCTATTGTTTATTTTTGTTTTTGTTTCCCTTGCCTCATGAGACATGTCTAACAAGAAGTTGAAATGGCCTCTATCAATGAGGTTACCACCTGTGTTCTCTAGGATTTTGATAGAATCAGATCTCACATTTAGGTCTTTCATCCATTTTGCATTTATTTTTATGTATGGTGTAAGAAAGTGGTCCAGGTTCATTCCTTTGTGTGTTGCTATGCAGTTTTCCCAACACCATTTTTTGAAGAGACTGTCTTTTTTCCATTTCCCATATAGTTGTGGGTTCACTTCTGGGTTTTCTCTTTTGTTCCATTGCTATATATGATGATTTTTGTGCCAGTACCATATTGTCTTGATCACTATAGCTTTGTAATATAACTTGAAGTCTGAAACTGTGATGCCTCAAGCTTTGCTTTTCTTTTTCAAGGTTGCTTTGGCTCTTTTTTGTTTCCATACAAGCTTTAGGATTGTTTGTCTAGTTCTGTGAAAAATGCTGGTTATATTTTGATAGGCATTGCATTACATGTGTAGATTGTTTTGGGTAGTACAGACATTTTAACAATTGTTCTTCCAATCCATGAACATGGAAAGTTTTTCCATTTCTTTATGTTATCTTCAATTTCTCTCTTCAGTGTTCCACGGTTTTTGGAATCAAAGTATAGATCTTTTACCTGTTTGGTTAGGTATATTTGAACACATCTTATGTTTTTTGGTGAAATTATAAGTGAGATAAATTCCTTCATTTCATTTCTGCTGCTTCATTATTAGTATATAGAAATGCAACAGATTTCTGTACTTTGATTTTGTATCTTGAGAACTTTACTCAATTTGTGAATCAGTTATAATAATCTCTTTGTGGGCTTTTTTGGGTTGTCTGTGTAGAGTATCATGTCCTCTGCAAATAATGAAAGTTTGATTTCTTCCTTGACAATTTGGATGCCTATATTTCTTTTTGTGGTCTGATTGCTGAGGCTGGGAGTCCTATATTGTGTTAACTAACAGTGGTGAGAAAGGAATCCCTGTCTTGTTCCTGACTGTAGAGGAAAAGCTCTCACTTTTTCCCCACTGAGGATGATATTAACTGTGGGTTTTCTGTATATGGCCTTTATGATTTTGAGGTATGTTCCCTCTATCCTTACTTTGTTGAGGATTTTTATCAAGAATGGATGATGTACCTTGTGAAATGATTTTTCTGTCTCTATTGAGATGATCTTGTTTCTTATCTTTTATTTTATTACCTGGTGGGTCACTTTGATTAATTTGTAAATATTGAACCACAATTATAGCCTCAGATAAATCCCACTTGATCATGTGACTGATTGTTTAAATGTACTGTTGGATTCAAGGGGGAGACAAGATGGCGGAGAACTAGGAGGAGGCACCGTTTCAACCTGTACCTTAAAGCGAGCTGATTACCTACCAAAGAACTCTGATCATCTATGAAATCAGCCCGAGATTAGAATTATACACGTCTGGAATTCTACGGGGGCAGAAGACACCAGTGGGCAGATAAAGAGGAGTGGGAAAGCTGGACTGATATCGAAGATAAACAAAAGGGGGAGGAAGCCACCAGAAGCGACTGATTGGAAAGTAATACCCCAATATGAGAGTTCCCTGCATCTGGGGACCAGCATTAACTTGGAGTCTGGTTGAAAGCACTCAAAAAGAGCAAAGGATCATGGGGGGAAATTGTGGGAATCAGGGTGGTTAGGGAGAGGGGCTTAAGTTCCCAGACCGAGGACAGCCACCCCTGGCACTGAGCCAGAGAGAGTGCAATGGAGAAACCAGGTCTTGGTCCCTGAGCTGCCAGCGCAGCTGAGAGCTCATGGGGTGTGGATCCAATGAGGGGCTAGGAGCCTCGCCAGCCAGCAGAACCACAGCCATTTTGCTGTATATTCCCCACATGCACACCCCACCGCGCTACCATAGTCTGAGTCCCACCCCACACCCTCCCCTGAGAGAGGTGTGTGCAGGCATCAGCCTGGCGCTCTTGGAGGGGGAAAGTCTGAGCACTCCCAGCCTGGCGCTCTTGGAGCGGGAAAGTCTGAGCACTCCCAGCCAGGGCCAGTGGGAAAATCTCAGTGTGTGGTCACTGCTGGGAACCTCTCTGGCAGTCTGGAGCTGCCCAGACAGCCGCCACTGTCGTGGTTTTGGGTACAAGCAGGAGTTCCTGCGTCCCCAGGGACTGTGACTGGGACCGTGCTCTGCCAGCAGCCAAGGGGGAATTTATGTGCTCTGGATAACTCAGAGGGGAACAGACTGAGGCTTCTCTCTGAGAGGGAGGTCTGGGCACAGTTTGCTTTCCTCTAAGCCTCCAAAACCCATCAAAAGCTGTCAAGGCGAGAGAAAACAAACAAACAAACAAACAAACCTCCAGAGAACAAAAGCCTGAAAAACCGGTTTTCTCAGAGCCCAACCCTTGAGGGGGGTGGGAGGACTTAACTCAGGAAACACTGCCTGAAAACCCACGTGGCAGGTCCCTCACCCAGAAAGCCAACCGGAAAAAAAAAAAAAAAAAGAACAACCACCACTACTTCATAGATACAACTTTTATTTTTAATTCGTTCCCACTATTCTGGTTCTTTTTTTTATAGATAATTTTTTAACCTATTTACCATCACAGTGAGATGTCCAGCACATCAAATACCATAATAACCTTTTAACTTGAACTTTTTGATACATATACAGGTGTTTTTCTTTTGCTTTTCTATTTTTTAATATTTTTAAATTACATTAAATTAAATTTTATTTTATTTATTTTTTATTTTTTAATATTCATATAGAGTTAAAATTCAAGGTAGTCCTCTTTCCCCAATCAATGCTACCCCTATAGGTAAAGCAATTTTTAATCCCCCTTTATCTTAGGAAAGTTGAGTCCCTTAATAAGGATATCAAGATACATCCAGGAAGAATCAAAATAAACTTCCTTCCCCACACTGAGAATTTATAAGCGCTCTCCCATCTTTTCCTTCTGCCAGTGTTTCTGTGTATTTGTGTTTGTCCTGGTAGTATATAAATCTTATACTTGGGGTTGTTTTTGACGAGGTTCTTTATTTTGTTTTGCTTATATATATATATATGAGAAATATATATATATATGTATATATATATTCATATACTTTTATCAGTCTTTTTGTTTGTTTGTTTTTGTTTGTATACCTCATAAATCTTATCTTAGGGCCCATTTGGGCTGGGCCGTCTCTTTTATTTTATCTTTCTTTTTTTTCCTCTCTCTCCCCCTCTCCCTTTTTTTTTCTTTTTCTCTCTTTCTATTTTCTTTTGTTTGGGTGGGGACTCTTGATTGCTCAGAAGAGTTCCAGGGTGCACCTCGACAGCACCATGGTCGATACATCCAGCTACATCCATTCAGCCATCTCTCACCAAAATGACTAGGAGGAGGAATGCCCAACAGAAGAAAAATTCAGAGGCTGGGCCTTCTGCAACAGAATTAATGGCTATTAACATAGACAATATGTTGGAAAGGGAATTCAGGCTAACAATTATCCAGGCAACAGTTAGGTTGGAGAAAGCCATGGATGACCAAATGGAATTAATTAGGACAGAACTGAAAGCCGCCAGGGATGATGTTCACAATGTCAGGGCAGAACTGAAAGCCACCAGGGGTGATGTTTACAATGTTCTCAATGAGATCCAATCTAATCTAAATTCGCTAAAAGCTAGGGTAACTGAGACAAAAGATAGAATTAGTGATCTGGAGGACAAACAGATAGAGAGAGAGGATCAAGAGGAAGCCTGGAACAAACAGCTTAGAAACCACGAAAACAGAATCAGAGAAATATGTGATGCCATGAAACGTTCCAACGTCAGAATTATTGGAATCCCTGATGGGGAGGAGAAAGAAAGAAGGCTAGAAGATATAGTGGAACAAATTGTTCATGAAAATTTTCCCAATCTCGTGAATGGAACCAGTGTTCATGTACTAGAGGCAGAATGGTCTCCACCCAAGATTATAGAATCTAAAAAAAATCAAGGCACCTAATAGTAAAGTTGAGAAATCATAATTGTAGACACAATCTCCTGAAAGCAGCTAGGACAAAGAGGCTCCCTACATACAGAGGAAAGCCCATCAGAATAATGTCAGACCTGTCCACAGAAACCTGGAAAGAGAGAAAGGGCTGGCAAGATATATTCAGGGCACTAAATGAGAAGAACATGCAGCCAAGAATACTTTATCCAGCAAGAATGACATTCAAAATGGATGGAGAGATAAAGAGTTTCCAAGACCAGCAAGGCTTAAAAGAGTATGCGACCACCAAGCCATCACTGCAGGAAATATTAAGGGGGGTTCTATAAAAGAGAAACAATCCTAAGAATATCATTGAACAGAAATATAGAGACAATCTACAGAAAGAAAGACTTCAAAGGTAACAGGATATCAATAAGAAATGTATCTCTCAATAATCACTCTCAATGTGAAAGGTCTAAATGAGACCATAAAACGACACAGGGTTGCAGATTGGGTAAAACGACAGGACCCATCCATATGTTGTCTACAAGAGACCCATTTGAACCTAAGGATACACCCAAACTGAAAGTGAAGGGATGGAGAATCATCTTTCATGCCAATGGGCCTCAAAAGAAGGCCAGGGTAGCGATTCTCATATCAGATAAATTAGACTTTAAACTGAAGACTGTGGTCAGAGATACAGAAGGATACTACATCATTCTTAAAGGGACAATCCACCAAGATGATCTAACAGTTGTAAATATCTATACCCCCAATATGGGAGCAGCCAATTACATAAGAAAACTATTAATCAAGATAAAGAGTCATATTGATATGAATACATTAATAGTAGGAGATCTTAACACGCCTCTCTTAGTAATAGACAGATCATCCAGGCCGAAAATCAATAAAGAAACAAGAGCATTGAATGACACATTGGACCAGATGGACCTCATAGATATACACAGAACATTCCACCCTAAAACAACAGAATACTCATTCTTCTCAAGTGCACATGGAACCTTCTCCAGAATAGACCACAACTGGATCACAAATCAGGGCTAAACCGACACCAAAAGACTGAGATTATTCCTTGCATATTCTCAGATCACAATGCTTTGAAACTGGAGCTCAATCACAAGGAAAAGTTTGGAAGGAACTCAAACAACTGGAAGCTAAAGACCATCCTGGTTAAGAATGCTTGGATCAACCAGGAGATCAAAGAAGAACTTAAACAATTCATGGAAACCAATGAGAATGAAGACACTTCGGTCCAAACCTATGGGATACAGCAAAGGGGACCTAAGGGGGAAATACATAGCCATCAAAGCCTCCCTCAAAAAAATGGAAAAATCCAGAATACACCAGCTGTTTCTACACCTTAAAGAATGGAGAATCAACAACAAATCAAACCAACTCCACACACAAGAAAGGAAATAATCAAGATTAGAGCAGATATCAATGAGATAGAAAGTAGAGATACAGTAGAACGTATCAATGAAACTAGAAGCTCGTTTTTTGAAAGAATCAATAAAATCGATAAACCATTGGCCACACGAATCCAAAAGAAAAGAGAGAAACTCAAATTAATAAAATTATGAATAAAAAGGGAGAGATCACAACTAATACCAAGGAAGTAGAAACAATCATCAGAAGCTATTATCAACAGTTATATGCCAATAAGTTAAGCAACCTAGATGAAAAGGATGCAATCCTAGAAAACTATAAACTCCCAAAATTGAACCAGGAACAAACTGACAACCTGAATAGACAGATATCTAGTAACAACATTGAAGCAGTGATCAAAAACCTCCCAAAAAACAAGAGCCCAGGACCTGACGGATTCCCTGGGGAATTCTACCAGACTTTCAAAGAAGAAATAACACCTATTACCTGAAGCTGTTTCAGACGAATATCACTGATAAATATGGATGCTGATATTCTCAACAAGATCCTAGCAAAGAGGATCCAACAGCACATTAAAAAGATTATCCACCATGACCAGGTGGGATTCATCCCTGGGTTATAAGGATGGTTCAACATTCGCAAATCAATCAATGTGATAGAACAAATCAATAAGAGAAGAGAGAAGAACCACACGGTCCTCTTAATTGATGCAGAAAAAGCATTTGACAAAATCCAGCATCCGTTCCTGATTAAAACGTTTCAAAGTATAGGGATAGAGGGAATATTCCTGAACTTCATCAAATCTATCTATGAAACACCCACAGCAAATATTATCCTCAATGGGAAAAAGCTCACAGCCTTCCCGTTGAGATCAGGAACACGACAAGGATGCCCACTCTCACCACTCTTGTTCAACATAGTATTAGAAGTCCTAGCAACAGTAATCAGACAACAAAGAGAAATAAAAGGTATCCAAATTGGTAATGAAGGAGTGAAACTCTCTCTCTTCCCAGATGACATGATACATTTTATGGAAAACCCAAAAAACTCCATCCCCAAACTACTAGAACTCATACAGCAATTCAGTAATGTAGCAGGATACAAAGTCAATGTACAGAAATCAGTGGCTTTATTATATACTAACAGTGAAAATACAGAAAGGGAAATTAGAGAATTAATTCCATTTACTATAGCACCAATAACCATAAGATACCTGGGAATAAACCTAACCAAAGAGGTCAAGAATCTGTACTTGAGGAACTACAGAACACTCATGAAAGAAATTGAAGACACAAAATGATGGAAGACCATTCCATGTTCTTGGATCGGAAGAATAAACATTGTTAAAATGTCTATACTGCCTAGAGCAATCTATACTTTTAATGCCATACCGATCAAAATTCCACCAGTATTTTTCAACGATCTGGTGCAAATAGTCCTAAAATTTGTATGGAATCAGAAGAGACCCTGAATTGCTAAGGAAATGTTGAAAAAGAAAAACAAAAGTGGGGGCATCATGTTACCCGACTTCAAGCTTTACTACAAAGCTGTGATCACCAAGATAGCATGTTACTGGCATAAAAACAGACACATAGACCAGTGGCACAGAGTAGAGAGCCCAGATATGGACCCTCAACTCTATGGTCAAGTAATCTTTGACAAAGCAGGAAAAAATATACAGTGGAAAAAAGACAGTCTGTTCAATAAATGGTGCTGGGAAAATTGGACAGCTATATATAGAAGAATGAAACTCGGCCATTCTCTTACACCGTACACAAAGATAAACTCGAAATGGATAAAGGACCTCAACCTGAAACAGGAACCATCAGAATTCTAGAGGAGAACATAGGCAGTAACCTCTTCGATATCTGCCACAGGAACTTCTTTCAAGATATGTCTCCAAAGGCAAAGGAAACAAAAGCGAAAATGAACTTTTGGGACTTCATCAAGATCAAATGCTTCTGCACAGCAAAGGAAACAGTCAACAAAACAAAGAGGCAATGCACAGAATGGGAGAAGATATTCACAAATGACAGTACAGACAAAAGATATCCAGGATCTATAAAGAACTTATATCTATATAGGTATAGATATCTATATATATCTAGGATCTATAAAGAACTTCTCAAACTCAACACACACAAAACAGATACTCATGTCAAAAAATGGGCAGAAGACATGAACAGACACTTCTCCAATTAAGACATACAAATGGCTATCATACACATGAAAAAATGTTCATCATCACTAGCCATCAGGGAGATTCAAATTAAAACCACATTGAGATAACCCCTTACACCAGTTAGAATGGCCAAAATTAGCAAGACAGGAAACAACGTGTGTTGGAGAGGATGTGGAGACAGGGGAACCCTCTTACACTGTTGGTGGGAATGCAAGTTGGTGCAGCCACTTTGGAAAACAGTGTGGAGATTCCTTAGGAAATTAAAAATAGAGCTTCCCTGTGACCCTGAAATTGCACTACTGGGTATTTACCCCAAAGATATAGATGTGGTGAAAAGAAGGGCCATCTGTACCCCAATGCTTATAGCAGCAATGGCCACGGTCGCCAAACTGTGGAAAGAACCAAGATGCCCTTCAACGGATGAATGGATAAGGAAGATGTGGGCCAAATACACTATGGAGTATTATGCCTCCATCAGAAAGGATGAATACCCAACTTTTTTAGTAAAATGGACGGTACTGGAAGAGATTATGCTGAGTGAAATAAGTCAAGCAGAGAGAGTTAATTATCATATGGCTCCACTTATATGCAGAGCATAACAAATAACACGGAGGACATGGGGAGATGGAGAAGAGAAGGGAGTTGAGCGAAATTGGAGTGGGAGATGAACCATGAGAGACTATGGACTCTGAAAAACAACCTGAGGGTTTTGAAGGGGTGGGGGGTGGGAGGTTGGGGATCCAGGGTATTACAGAGGGCACGTATTGCATGGAGCACTGGGTGTGGTGCATAAACAATGAATTCTGTTACACTGCATAGATATAAATAAAAAAAAGAAGAAAAAATGTACTGTTGGATTCATTTTGCTAGTATTTTGTTGAGAATTTTTTAATTCATTTTCATCAGGGACGCTGTCCTGTAGTTCTTTTTTTTAGTGTCTGGTTGTGGAATCATGATAATGCTGTCCTCATAGAATGAGTTTGGAAGTTTTTCTTCCATTTTATTTTTGGGAATTACTTGATAAGAATAGGTATTAACTCTACTTTAAATGTTTGGTAGAATTTACTTGGGAAGTCATCTGGCTCTGGACTTTTGTTTGTTGGGAGATATTTGATTATTGATTCAATTTCTTTGCTGTTTATAGGTCTTGTTGCAGTTTCAGTTTACAGTCTAGTTTGTTGGGCACCTTGGTGGCTCAGTGGGTTAAGCCTCTGCCTTCGGCTCAGGTCATGATCTCAGGGTCCTGAGATGGAGCCCCGCATTGGGCTCTCTGCTCAGTGGGGAGCATCCTTCTCTTTCACTCTCTGCCTGCTGCTCTGCCTACTTGTGATCTCTGTCTGTCAAATAAATAAACAAAATAAAAAAATCTATTTTGTCTGATATATTTATTGCTACTCTTGCTTTCTTTTGATGTCAATTTGCATGATAAATATTTTCTTCATTCCCTCACTTTCAATCTGCAGGTCTACAAAGAGTCTCTTAAAGGCAGCATAAAGATGGGTCTTGTTTTTATTTTTATTTTATTTTTTTATCCATTATGACACTTCATGTCTTTTGATCAGAGCATTTAGTCCATTTACATCCAGAGTAATGATAGATATCATTTAGTGCCATATATTACTTGTTTTGTTGTTGTTTATGGAGATTTTCTCTGTTACTTTCTAGTCTTTGTTGCTTTTGGTCTTTCCTTCCAACTCAAAGAGTCCTCTTTAATATTTCTTGCAGAGCTGATTTAATGGTCACAAACTTCTCCAGTTTTTGTTTGACTGGGAAACTCTTTATCTCTTCTTCTTTCTAAATGACAGCCTTCCTGGATAGAGTATTCTTTTCTGCAGATTTTTCCCATTCAGCACATTGAATATATCATGCCACTTTCTTCTTGTTTGCCATGTTTCTGTGAAGAGATCTGTAGCAAGTCATATGGGCCTTCATTTGAAAGTTAGGGACTTCCTCTGTCCTGTTGTTTTTAGGATATTTTCTTTGTCACTATATTTTGCAGTTTTCACTACAATATGTCTTGGTGTTTACCTGCTTTTTTTGATTTTGATGGGAGTTGTCTGAGCCTCTTGGATTTGGGCATCTGTTTCCTTCCCCAGGTTAGGAACGTTTTCAGCTCTAATTTTTCAAATGACTGTCTGCCCTCTCTTCTCTCTCTTATTCTTCTGGGACTCATGATACAAACGTTATTATATTGGATGTAGTCATTGAATTCGTTAGTTCTACTTTCATAATCCAAAATGTTTCTCTCTTTTGTTCAGTTTCATTATTTTCATAATTTTATCTTTTATATCCCTTATACATTCCAGTGCTTCTTGAAACCATGTAGTTCTTACATTCAGTAAGTTTTGCATCTCATTTATTAAAATTTTTTTTGGCCTGACTGTTTTATAGTTTTTTTTTTTTTTCTCCTCCTGTGTGGTAAGGGTCTCCCTGATGTTTTCCATGCTTTTCTCAAGCCAAGTTAGTATCCTTATGATAGTTGCTTTACATTCTGGATCAGACATATTACTTATTTCTGTTTTGATTTTATCCCTGACCATGACCTTTTTTTAGTCTTTCTTTTGGGACGACTTCCTCAGTCTTGGCATTTTTGTCTAGGTCTCTGACTTCTTAAAAAAAAAAAAAGCCTGTTTTGCTCCCTGCTCCTGAGTGTAATGGCTTTATGAAGAGGTCATATAATGTCTAGGGGCTAGCACTTCTGAAAGTGTCTCTGCTGTTTGCTGCATACACTCTGTTGCTTTTTTTTTGGGGGGGGGGGCTGTTATATGCTTCAGTACTACCATTTGCAGAGTTTCTCTTTGCAGTGGGGAGTGTTTGGATCTTTGCCAGAGTGTGGTGAGTTTTAACTAGGTGAGATCTGGTCTGCTTGTTAAAGGAGACCTGATGCTATTTCCACTAGAACTGAAGCTTTGTAGAACTCTATGGTCAGTAAACTGGTTTATGCAGGGTTTTGTGCTGTTCTCTTTTGGAATGTGCCTCCTGCACTGGTCCTTAGACATATTTGCTGGAGAAAGGAAGTACCAGCAGAACATAGGGGGTCATGACTTGGTATAAGCAGGTTAGGCAGCCAGTGTTGGTGCTGTTTACTGAAGTTGGTTTATGCTGAGGAGAGGGGGAGTCTCAGGGAAGGACTTTCAGAGAAGCAAATCATTTTCCCTCATGTGTCTACAGGCATTTCCTAGATTGCTGATTTCACACTGTCTGTCTCTGGGCCACTTTTTGTCTGGAGCAGCAAGGCACACCTTGGGGTCTCTCCAACCCAGACCTGATGATTTTTAAAATTCCAAACTTCAGGGGACCTGGTGTTATGGGGACCTGCACTGGTTCTTTGGGAAAGGGTCTTGCTGCACTGGGACTGATGCAGGTTTGACCCAGAAGAATGGTCATCCCAGAGCATTGGGGCATGGGATTTGGTACAAGCATTCAAAACAGCCAGTGACTGGGTTATCCACCCTCAGCAACTGTCTCTGTGTCCATGCTGAGGAGCAGGAGAGGCAAATGGCTCAGTGGTACTTTTGTACACAGAGAGGCAATGCCATCTCGCACAGCTGCACTTAAACATATATATACAGTTTCTCCTCATGCCCCTTAGGTGATCCTCAGATCACATAGTCTGTTTTGGTATAGTTTGCCCATCTCTTCTTGAGGAGTAGGGTAGCATCCTCAGGTCTCTATCCCAGCCAAGACTGGGGACCTCTAAAACTCCAGAATTTGATCCCCTCTGATTGCAAAAACTCGCAACATTCAGCCCCTTTCATTTTCCCAGCTGATGATTTTGGGGAAGTGTTCTTTTTGTGCATATTCCTGTGTACTTCACTTTCTTTCACCTTTCTCTGCAACCAGTGCTCCCTTCCTTCCACTGTACTCATGATCTTTTTCTCCCAAACCACCTTTCCACACTTTCTATCTTCCTCAAAGTGGCCTCTTCTCTCCCTCTAGTTGTGAAGTTTGTCAATCAGTTCTCAGGTCAATTTTTTGAGTATTAAGAATGATTTGATTTTTATCTAGCTGTATTCAAAGGATGAGGCAAACCTATGGTCCTCCTACTATGCTGACATTTAGCTCCCCAACCAAAAAAACTGGATTTTTAAAAGAAAGTTCAGAAGAACACTCTTTGTGTTTGAGTTAGACTGTTTAGTCCATTTATATTTATAGTGAATACTGAAATATTTGCATTTATCTAAATTATCTTATGTATTTTCTGTTTGTTGTATTTTCTTTGTTTCTACTTATGTAAAATCTTTCAAACTTAAAAAAAAAAGATTTTATTTATATATTTGAGACAGAGAGAGAGATAGGAGAGCAAGGGCAGAAGGACATGGAAAGAGAGAATCTCAAGTAGACTCCCCACTCAGCGTGGAGCCTGACATTGGGCTCAATCCCATGTCCCTGGGCCAAATCAAGATTCATACACTTAAATGCCTGAGTCCCCCAGGTGCCACTGAACTGAGTTTTTTGTTTTAATTTCAGTGATTACTTACCTTGTTTAATATCCTTATTTTAACATAGCTAATTCTAAAATCAGTTAACATTTTTACCCTTCAGATGGACTACACAAAGACTTTTTGAAAGCTCTAGTTCTCATGATCCCCCTTTCAATGCTACATAACTGCAGTAATAACAAAAATCCTTTATTTTCCTTCTGGCTTTATTAAAAATGTATCTACTGGTTCACTGTTAACACTTACATGATACTTTATCAAGCTATGAAAATATTTATTTAAGTCATATATATATTTTTAAAGATTTTATTTATTTATTTGACAGAGATTACAAGTAGGCAGAGAGGCAGGCAGAGAGAGAGGAAGGGAAGCAGACTCCCTGCTGAGCAGAGAGCCCGATGTGGGGCTTGATCCCAGGACCCTGGGATCATGACCTGAGCCGAAGGCAGAGGCTTTAATCCACTGAGCCACCCAGGTGCCCCTAAGTCATATAATTTTTGTAACATGGTTTTTCATTTTATTAAAGTGGTATTGGATGCCTGAACTGTTGAGAAAGGCTGTAATGCTGACTCAGGAATATCTGATTGATGTGGTCTCCTGTGTGTATGTTGAGAGCAGAATGGCAACCTGTGCATATGTCACTTTGGAAAGCACAAATTAGTGATTAAATAAAATGGAACACAGTGCAGGCTTTGTTTTGGGATGAGTATGAAAGCAAGGAAACATGCAGAGTGTAAGGATCTTTGGAGACAATAGTAGAAATAGCTCTATGGGGGTACTGGGCAGCTAGAAGATGAGCATGGATGCTAGTTCCTGGGAAAAACAGGATGTGGACAATGTGGGCAGTTCTCAAGGACAAATTATTTGTGTTTGATTTCTTTATGGTTACCCTTAAAAGGAAAAAAATGTTATAACCAGTTCTGATAGTAAAGAAGTATTATTTGGAAACAAATTACAAATCTTTTCTTTATGACATATATCAATCTACAAAGCTGATAAATCACTTTTTATATTTTGTGTAATGGAAAAATACTGCAGGGAATTTTAATAACCAATAGATTATATGTCTAATGAACCAGACCAAATATATAAATGGCATGAATCAAACGCCTTTAAGAATGAAGACTGTGTATTTACTTGATGGAAATTTTGATCACATAGACTACAAACTATTAGATCTGCCACAATTCAAGGTAGTAAATGCTTATACTTCATCTATGGTGATCCACATGTAAATTCTTTTTGTGACTTCATCTTATTTGCATACCTCGCTGATTTACTGTTCATATTATTCTTCAGGGAAATCAGGAATACAATTGAGCATTTCACCTTTAGTCTTGTACAAGTATTACTACAGGAAGTTATATAGTAAATCTATCAGCCCTGGTGAATTGGTAGAAAAATATTTTCTGAACTACTGATACTAAGCAAGTATGTACATTTGACATCACATTGGAAGCATGTGAAGCTCCACTGATAAAGGAATGTAGTCACAGAGCTGATCAAATGCATTCTTAGGTTTCAGAGAAATATGAATGTTGTTCACCCTGGGGGCCCTTAACAGGATGAGAGAAACTGGGTAAGAGAAATGAGTGAAACCTAAATTGTTATGACAGGAGTGTCCAGGTTAATATGGGCTACTTTATTGCTTCCTTATTCTCTTGTATTCAGGTTAGCATATGTACATGCAGAAGAAAAATTAGAATATTTTACATAAAATTTATTAATGTTATTTTCTTCTTATTAAATAGTATAGTTTCAAGAAAACAAAGCAGGGTTTCAAAAGGCATGGATCTTGCAAACCACTAATAAAGGTTCTACTAATTACCTATATCACCCTGGACAGATCAGCTTTCCTGTTTCCATTTTCTTGTCTATAAAATGATGGAATTAGAAGAGATAATGAGTAAGCAGGCTCTTTCTTTCTTTCTTTCTTTCTTTCTATCTTTCTTTCTTTCTTTCTTTCTTTCTTTCTTTCTTTCTTTCTTTCTTTCTTTCTTTCTTTTCTTTCTTCCTTTTGTCTTTGTTGGAAGCCTCAGAGTTTGCATATGAAATTGAGTAAAGTTGTATCCTGTTTTATAAAACACTCATATTACAAAATGTTTGCATTTTTTTTAGTTTATGTGTGTATGGTGAATCTAATCATTAACCTGAGCATGATGGGGAGACTTTTATTTAAAGGAAAATTGTGATGATTGTGAAGCAAATAAAGTTTTGAATTAGTATTTTTGTATTCACTGGATAAATAAACAGTAGTGCTATTACAGGATCATAGTGTAGTTCCATTTTAATTTTTTGAGGAACCTCCATCTTCTGCAGTGTTTGCAACAGTCTGATTTCCCACCAACAGTGATGAGTGTTCCCTTTACTCCACATACTCATCAATACTTGTTGTTTCTTGTCTTGTTGATTTTAGCCATTCTGTCATGTGTGAGGTGATATCTCACTGTAATTATGATTCGCATTTCCCTGATGATGAGTGATGTTGAGTGTCTTTTCATGTGTCTGTTGGCCATCTCTATTTCTTCTTTGGAGAAATGTCTCTTCATGTTTTCTGCCTATTTTTTAAATTGTATTATTGGCTTTTTGGATATTGAGTTGTAGAATTTCTTTATACATCTTGTTCTGTATTAGATATACCATTTGCAAACATCGTCTTCAATTCAGTAGATTGTCTTTTAGCTTCATGTGTTGTTTCCTTCATTGTGCAGAAGTTTTTTTATTTTTATGTAGTCCCAATAGTTTGTTTCTGCTTTTGTTTCCTTGTCTCATCTTGCTATATGTTGTTATGGATGATGTCATAGAAATTACTGCCTGTGCTCTCTTCTAGGATTTTTATGGTTTCAGGTTTCAAATTTAGGTCCATAGTCCATTTTGAGTTTATTTTTGTCTATGGTAAAAAAAAAAGTGGTCTAGTTTCATAGCTGTACAGTTTTCTGAACATCTTTTGTTGAAGAGACATTCTTTTTTTCCATTGCATTTTCTTGCTTCTTTAATCAAAGATTAATTGACCATATAATTGTAGGGTTATTTCTGGGGTCTCTCTTCTATTCTCTTTATCTATGTGTCTATTTTTGTGTCAGTACCATACTGTTTTGATTATTGCAGTGTTGTAATATGACTTGAAGTTTGGAATTGTGATACCTCCAGTTTTGTTTTTCTTTTTCAAGATTTCTTTTGTTATTTGAGAGCTTTTATGGCTCCATACAAATTTTAGGATAGTTTGTTTTAGTTCTGTAATAAATGTTGATGGTATTTTGATAGGTATTGCCTTAAACCTGCTTTATTGCCTTAAACCAAAGCAGATAGCTTTGGGTAGTATAGATATTTTAATAATATTTGCCCTTCCAATTCATAAGCATGGAAAGTCTTTCTGTTTCCTTGTATTGAATTTTTTTCATCAATGTTTTATAGTTTTTAGAGTGCAGGTGTTTCATCTTTTTTGTTAAGTCTATTCTTAGGTATTTTATCCTTTTCTGTGCAATTTTCAATGAGATTGTTATCTTAAATTCATTTTTTGCTTCTTCATTTTAAGTTTATAGAAATGAAATGGATTTTTTAAAAAGATTTTATTTATTTATTTGTCAGAGAGAGAGAGAGAGAGAAGGAGCACAAGCAGGCAGAGGGGCAGAGGCAGAGAGAGAAGCAGGCTCCCCCTGAACAAGGAGCCCCATGTGGGACTCAATCCCAGCACCCTGGGCTCATGACATGAGCTGAAGGCAGTGCCTTAACCGACTGAGCCACCCAGGCATCCCATGAAATGGATTTCTGTCCACTGATTTTGTATCCTGTGACATTACTGAATTCATACTGACATTACTGAATAAATTACTTAATTTATCAGTTCCTAGTAGGTTTTTGATGGAGTCTTTAGGGGTTTCTATGGATAATATCATGTCATTTGCAAATAGTAAAAGGTTTACTTCTTCCTTGTCAATTTGGATGTCTTATATTCATTTTTCTTGTCTGATTGATGTGGATAGGACTACCAATACTATGTTGAGCAAAAGTGGTGAGAATAGACATTCCTGTCTTATTCCTGACATTAGGGTAAAGCTGTCAGTTATTCCTCACCTAGTATGATGTTTTCTGTGGGGTTTTCAAAGAAAATCTTTATTATGTTGAAGTATGCCCCCTCTAAAATTAATTGTTGGGTGTTTTTATCATGAAAGGATGTTATACTTTGTCAAAATCTGTTTCTGCACATATTGAGGTGATTATATCATTTTTAAAAAGTTTTTACTTGAATTTCAGTTAGTTAACATTCAGAGTAATATTAGTTTCTGGTGTACAATTAGTGATTCAACACTCACATAAAACACCCTGTGCTCATCACAACAAGTGCACTTCTTAGTCCCCATCACCTATTTAACCCATCCTCCCACCCACCTCTCCTCTGGTAAATATCAGTTTGTTCTCTATATGTAAAAGTCTGTTTCTTGCTTTGGATCTCTTTTTTCCTCTATGATCATTTGTTTTGTCTCCTAAATACCACATATGAGTGAAATCATATGATATTTCTCTTTCTCTGACTGACTTATTTTGCTTAGCATAATACTCTAGCTCCATCCATGTTGTTGCAAATAGCAAAATTTCATTTTTTAATGGATGAGTAATATTCCCTTGTATGCACATATACCGCTTCTTTTTTTTTTTTTTTAAGATTTTATGTATTTATTTGTCAGAGAGTGTGTGTGTGTGTGTGAGAGAAAGAACACAAGCAGGGAGAGTGGCAGGCATATGGAGAAGTGGATTCCCTACTGAGCAAGGATCCCAATGTAGAAATTGATCCCAGGACCCTGGGATCATGACCTGATCTGAAGGCAGACACTTAACTGGCCGAGCCACCCAGGCATCCCATACTACTTCTTTATCCATTCATATATTCGTAGGCACTTAGGCTGCTTCAACAGCTTTGTTATTGTTAAATGATGCTGTATTACACAAGGGGGGTGCATATATCCTTTTGAATTAGTATTTTTGTATTCTTTGGGTAAATACCAAGTAATACAATTACTGGATCATAAGATAGTTCTATTTTTTAGTTGTTTTAGGAGCCTCCCTACTAACTTCTACAGTGATTGCAACAGCCTGCATTTTCACCAAAAGTGCAAGAGGGTCCTCCTTTCTCCACATCCTCCCCAACACTTGTTTCCTGTGTTGTTAATTTTAGCCATTCTGACAGGTGTAAGGTGATAATTCATTGTAGTTTCATTTATATTTCCCTGATGATGAGTGATGTTGTGCATGTGTTCATGTGTCTGTTGGCTATTTGTATGTTTTCTCTGGAGAAATGTCTATCATGTCTTCTGCCCATTTTTTAACTGGATTATTTAACTGGATTATTTTGGGCTGTTGAATTATATAAGTTCTTTATTTATTTTGGATACTAACCCTTTATTAACTATGTCATTTGCAAATATTTTCTCCCATTCCATAGGTTGCCTTTTAGTTTCATTGATTGTTTCCTTTTTTCAAATATCTTATTTACTTATTTGACAGAGAGAGAGAGAGAGAGAGAGAGCATGAACAGAGGGAGGGACAGAGGGAGAGGGCAAAGCAGAATCCTCATTGAGCAGAGAGCCTGGCTTGGGGTTCAATCCCAGGCCCCTGGGATCATGACCTGAGCCAAAAGCAGACATTTAGCCAACTGAACCACCCAGGTGTCCTCCAATACCACTTCTTGAAGAGATTGACTTTTTCCTATTGGATATTCTTTCCTGCTTTGTTGAAGATAATTGACCATATAGTTGTGGGTTCATTTCTGAGTTTTCTATTCTGTTATACTAATCTATGTGCCTATTTTGTACCCTACTCTCTTGATCACTACAGCTTTGTTATATAGATTGAAGTCTGGAATTGTGGTTCCTCAAGCCCTGCTTTTCTTTTTCAAGGTTGCTTTTGCCATTTGGGGTCTTTTGTGGCTCCATACAAATATTAGGATTGTTTCTTCTAGCTCTGTGAAAAATGCTGTTGGTATTTTGGTGGGTATTGAATTACATGTGTAGATTGTTTGGGGTAATATAGACATTTTAATAATATTTATTCTTCCAATCCACGAAGATGGAATGCCTTTCCATTTCTTTGTGTCATCATCAATTTCTTTCATCAGTGTTTTATAGTTTTAGAATAGAGATCTTTTACCTCTTTGGTTGGATTTCTTCCTAGACATCTTGTGATTTTTGGTGCAATTGTAAATGGGATTGATTCCTTGATTTTTCTTTCTGCTGTTTCATAATTGGTGTGTAGAAATGCAACAGATATTTTTACATTGATTTTGTATCCTATGACTTTACTGAATTTGTGTATCAGTTCTAGCAGATTTTGGTGGAGTTTTTTGAGAGTTTCTATATAGAGTATCATGTTATCTGTAAATATTGAAAGTTTTACTTCTTCCTTATTGATTTGGATGCTTTTTATTTCTTTTTGTTGTCTGATTGCTGAAGTTAGAACTTCCAATATTATGTTAAATATCAGTGGTGAGAGTAGATATCCCTGTTTTGTTCCTGACTACAGAGGAAACGCTCTTAGTTTTTCCCTATTAATGACTTTATTAACTGTGGGTCTTTCACATATGGCCTTTATTATCTTGAGGTATGTTCGTTTTAACCCTACTTTGTTGAGGATTTTTGGTAAGAATGCATATTCTAATTTGTCAAACGTTTTTTCTGCATCTATTGAAAGGATCATATTATTTTCCTTTATTTTATTAATTTGATGTTTCACATTAACTGATTTGTTAATATTGAACCACCCTTGAAACACAGGAATGGTTGGTTATGGCTAGTGATTCTTTTAATGCACAGTTGGATTCAGTTTGCTAGTATTTTATTGAGAATTTTTCAATCCATGTTCATCAGGGATATTGTCCTGTAGGTCTCTTTTTAGTGGAGTCTGTCTAGTTTTGATATGTGGGTATTACTGGCTTATAGAATGAATTGGTGAGTTTTCCTTCCATTTCTATTTTTTGGAATAGTTTGAGAAAAATAGGTATTAACTATTCTATCAGTGTTTGGTAGAATTCACCTGTGAGGTCATCTGGCCCAGGACTTTTGTTTTTTTAGGAGATTTTTAATTACTGATTCAATTTCTTTGTTGTTTATGGGTCTGCTTAAGTTTCCAATTTCTTCCTGTTTCAAGTTTGGTAGTTTATATATTTCTTATATATTTATATGTAATTTTATATGTAACTTATGGGTAAATTTTTCCATTTCTTCCAAGTTGTCCAATTTGTTGGCATATAGTTTTTCATAATATTCTCATAATTAGTTGTATGTTTGTGGTGTTGGTTGTTATTTTTCCTTTCTCACTTGTGGTTTTATTCATTTGGGTCTTTTTTTCTTTTCTTTTTGATGAATATGCCTACAGGTTACCACTTTTTTTAAAGACTTTTATTTATTTATTTATTTGACAGAGTGAGAGAACACAAGCAGGCAGAGCAGCAGAGGAAGAGGGAGAAGCAGGCTCCCCACTGAGCAGGGATCCTGATGTGGGGCTCGATCCCAGGACCCAGGGATCATGACCTGAGCTGAAGGCAGTTGCTTAACCAATTGAACCACCCAGGCACCCCAGCAGGTTACCAATTTTTAAGATTTTTTTCAAAGAATCAGCTCCTGGTCGGTCATTGTTCTCTTCCAATTGTTTGTTTGTTTGTTTGTTTGTTTATTATTTATTTGTCCTCTAATCTTTATTATTTTCTTTCTTCTGTTGGTTTTAGGTTTCCTCTGTTGTCCTTTTTCTAATTACTTTAGGTGAAAGAATAGGTTGTTTATTTGAGATTTCTCTTGCCTCTTAAGTTAGGCCTGTATTGCTATATACCTCCCTCCTAGGACTGCTTTTGTGCATCCCAAAGTTTTGTACCATTCTGTTTTCATTTTCATTTGTTTGCGTGTATTTTTTTTTTCTTATTTGATATCCTGGCTCATACATTCATGGTTTAGTAGCATGTTGTCTAACCTCTATGTATTTGTGGTCTTTCTAAATTTTTTCCTGAGTTCTAATCTCATGCCATTGTACTCAGAAAAGGTGCATGGTATGATTTCAATCTTTTTGCATTTGTTAAGGCTTGATTCATGACCTAATATATGATCTAATCTGGAACATGTCCCATGTGCGGTTGAAAAGAATGTGTATTTGCTACTTTAGGATGGAATATTCTGAATTTATCTGCTAAGTCCATCTGATCTACTGTGCCATTCAAAGCCATTATTCCCTTTTTTAATTTTCTCTTTAGATCATCTATTGATGTAAGTGGGGTGTTAAAGTCCCCTACTATTACTGTGTTATTATCAATTAGTTTCTTGTTAATTTTTAAAAAATATTTGGGAGCTCCCATGTTGGGTGCATAAATATTTACAATTATTCTTTCTGGACTCTCCCCTTTATTATGACAATATGCCCTTTTTCATCTCTTGTTACAATCTTTGTTTTAAAGTCTAGTTCTTTTGATAGAAGTATTTGTACTCTAGCTTTCTTTCACATTATTTGCATGATAAATGTTTCTATATCCTCTCACTTTCAATCTGCAGGTGACTTTAGGTTTAACATTAGTCTCTTGTAGGCAGCATAGAGATGGATCTCTTTTTAAAAAAATCCATTCTGACATCTTATTTCTTCTGATTGGAGTGTTTGGACCATTTACATTCAGAGTAATTATTGATAGATATGTATTTATTGCCACTTTATTACTTGTTTTGCATTTTTTTCTGGAGATTTTCTCTGTTCCTTTCTAGTCTTTATTGCTTTTGGTCTTCGTTTTTCACTGAAAGAGTCCTCTTTAACATTTTTTTGCAAGACTAATTTAGTGATCGCAAACTCTTTTAGTTTTTGTTTGTCTGGGAAACTCCTTATCTCTCCTTTCATTCTGAATGATGACCTTGCTGGATAGAGTGGTCTTGGCTGCAGATTTTTCACATTCAGCACTTTGAATGTGTCATGCTACTTTCTTCTGGCTTGCCATGTTTCCATGGAGAGTTCTTCTGCTCACCTTATCATTCTTATCTTGGAAGTTATGGACTTCTTTGACTTGCTGCTTTTAGGATTTTTTCTTTATCACTATATTTTGCAAACTTCACTACAATATGTCTTGGTGTTGGCCAGCTTTTGTGGATTTTAATGGGAGTTCTTTGTGCCTCCTGGATCTGAGTGTCTGTTTTCCTCCCCAGATTAGGGAAGATTTCAGCTATTATTTCCCCAAATAAAATTTCCCCCCTTTTCTCTCTCTTCTTCTTTTGGGACTCCTATAATGGGAGTGCTATTATGTTTGATGGTGTCACTGAGTTCCCTAACTCTGTTCTTGTGTCCATAATTCTTTTTTCCTTTTTTTCTCAGCTTCATTATTTTCCACTATTTTGTCTCCTATATCTCGTATTCAGTCCTCTGCTTCCAGCCTTCTATTCATTGTGTTAAGCCTGTCTCAAATCTCATTTATTAAATTTTTCATTTCTACTTATTATTAACTTTTTTCCTGTTCAGTAAGTGTCTCCTTGATGTCTTTCATGCTTTTCTCAAGCCCAGCAAGTATCCTTATGAATGTTGCTTTAAGTTCTCCATCAGGCATGTTACTAATATCTGTTTCACTTAGATCTCTGGTAATGACCTTTTCTTGTTCTTTCCTTTGAGGTTAATTTTTCCATTGTGGCATTTTATCTGTCTCTGCCTTATCTGTGTTGGAAAAGTCTTTTATGTTCCCCCTCCAGAGAGTATTGGCTTTATGAAGAAAAAGTCATATATATATTCCAGGGACTGGCACTTCAGGGAGTATCTGTGGTGTGTGTTGGGTGAGTTATGCAGTTGTGTTTTGTCTGCTCTATTCTTCAGGGCAGTCATCTATAGAGGCTCTCCTTGTCGTTAGTGGGCAGTGTTTGGTTTGGCCAAAATATGGTAAGTTTCAACTGAGTGTTCTTGTCTGCTTGTCAAATGAGACCTGATATTACTTCCAGTAGAACTGAAGCCCTCCAGAAATCTCTGGTCAGGAAATGTGGTGTGAGTACATCTGGGGGCACATCTTTTGCTCATCTGGGGAAGTGGCCCACCATCCTGGTAGTGAAACAAGCTTAATGGAGTAGAGCAGTCCTGACAAAGTGGAGGGGTGTGTGGCTTTGTGTAAGTAGGTTAGGCAGCCAATGTTGGTGCTGTGATGCTTCCTGCAGGCTGCTCTGTTTTTATGTTGAGGGTTATGGAGGGAAGTGCCACCAGCAGGTTCCTTTGCTCATGAAGAGGCAACTCTGTGAATGTTGTCTGTCAGGGAAGCACTCTGAGAAGAGCAAATAATCTCCCTTTTCTGTGACTCAGGCATTTTTCAGATTACTGCTTCCACACAGTCTACCTTCAGGTTATTTGCCTGTGTTGTCCAGGATTAAGGAAGTGTCTTCAGGGCTCTATCACAGCCAAGCCCACTGACCTTTAATACTTCAGATTTTAAGTCCTGTTGATTGTAGTAACTCACAAAAATCAGACTTTCTCATTTTCCCAGCCAGTGGGTTTGGGGAAATATTCACCGTGTGCTTTCCCTTGTGTTCTCTCCTCCCATTCACCTTTCTCTGTGAGTATGGCTTCTTCCCCTCCACAACACTTGAGATTCATTTCTCCCTTAAATCATTTTTCTGCTCTTCCTACCTTCTTTGATGTCCCTTCTCTCCCCTTAGTTGTAGAGTTTATTCTGTCATTCTTCAGGCTCATTTCTGGGGTGTTTAGAATGATTTGATAGTTATTTAGTTGTGTTTGAGGGAAGAGATGAGCCTAGTGTCCTTCTACTCTGCTGTCATCTTAGTTCCAAACTCTCCAATACCTGAATATATCATTTTTATCCTTTCTTTCATCTATGTGACGTGTCATGTTAATTGTTCTGTGCATCTTGAACCACACTTGTATTCTGGGAATAAATCCCACATGATTGTGGTTCATGTTTTTTTTTTTTTTTAATTTATTGTTGGGTTTGATTTGCTAATATTTTGTTGAGGAGTTTTTCATCTATATTCAACAGCAATTTTGTCTTTTAGGTAACTTTTTTGGTAATGTTTTTTATCTGGTTTTGGTATTAAGGTAATGCTGTCCTCCTAAAATCAATTTGGAAGTTTTATTTCTTCTATTTTTTTGAAAAGTTTTAGAAAAATAGGTATTAACTCTTCCTTATATGTTTTCTAGAATTCACCTGTGAAGACATCTGGTCCTGGACTTTTGTTTGGAGGTTTGTTTGTTTTTATTTTTTTACTGATTTAATTTCATTGTTGGTAATCAGCCAATTCAAATGTCCTATTTCTTCCTGCTTCAGTTTTGGTAAGTTATATGTTTCTAGGAATTTTTCCATTTCTTCTAGGTTTTCCAATTTGTTGGCATTAATTTTTCGTAATTTTCTCCTACAATTCTTTGTATTTCTGTGGTGTGGTGTCAGTTGTTATTTCTCCTCTTTCATTTTTGATTATGATTATTTGAGTCTCTATCTCCCTCTTCCCCCCTTTTTTTGAGGAGCTTGGCTAGAGACTTATCAATTTTGTTGATCTTTTCAAAGAAGCTGATTCTGGTTTCATTGATTTGTTCTATTGTATTTTTAGTTCCTACATCATTTATCTCTGCTCTTGAATTTATTATTTTCTTCCTTCTATTGGTTTTGAATTTTGTTTGTTCTCTTTATAGTTCCTTTAGGCATAAGGCCAGATTGTTTATTTGAGTTTTTTTTTTCTTCTTCTTGATGTTAGCCTGTATTGCTATAAACTCTTTTAGAACCACTTTTGCTACATCCCAAAGGTTTTGGACTGTTGTATTTTCATTTTCATTTTCTCCATATAATTTTTTATTTCTTCTTTTGATTTCTTGGTTCACAGCATGTTATGTAACCTCCATGATTTTGTGCTCTTTCCAGGTTTATTTTTCCAGTTGATTAGCATTATAGTCAGAAAAGATGCCTGGTGTGACTTCATTTGTCTTGAATTTATTTGAGACTTGTTTTGTGGCTAATATATGATTTATTATCGAAAATGGTTTTTGTGTAGTTGAATAGAATGTGTATTCTGTTGTTTTATAATTGAGTTGCTGAATATGTCTATTAATTCCATCTAGTCCAAGGTGTCATTAAAAATCACTTTTTTCTTATTGATTTTATCTTTAGGTGATCTGTCTATTGATGTAATGGGTGGTTAATGTTGATTAATTCCTTTATGTTTGTTATTAACTGTTTTAAGTATTTGTGGGCTCCCATGTTGGAAATATAAATACTTGTACTTGTCATATCTTCTTGTTGGATTGTCATCTTTATGTTATATAGTGCCTTTCTCTTCTTTGTCCCTTATTACAGATTTTGTTTCAAAGTCTATATTGACTGATATAAATATTGCTAACTCAGCTTTCTTTTCACATGAATTTTCATGATAAATATTTCCCCATCTCCTCACTTTCCATCTGTGGGTGTCTTTAGGTCTGAAATGAGTCTTTTGTAGACAACACATAGGTGGGTCTTCTTTTATCCATTCCATCCCCTATGTCTTTTGATTGGAATTTTTAATTCATTTACATTCAAACTAATTATTTATAGGTATCTATTTGTTGCATATTGTTACTTGTATTATGCTTATTTTTGTAATTCTTTGTTCTATTCTTCTCTTGTCTTCTCTCATGTTTGCCTGGCTTTCTTTAATGACATACTTCAATTCATTTTTCTTTATTTTTTGCATATCTGCTACTGACTTTAGATTGGTGGTTACTATTTGGTTTATATTTAACATCTTTTGCATATACCAGCCTATTTTATCATTTGCTATCATATAGCAGTCTAAGTTTAAGTTTATCATTAAGTTTGAACTTTACTTCTCTTTCCCCATGTTTTAGACTATGATGTTCTACTTTACATCTTTTTTTTACAGGTATATTTAATTTTACTGTTTTTGAGCTTTCTACTTTTCTTAATCTTAGTATGTTCTTTCCTTTCCAAGAGTCCCCTTTAACATTTCTTGTAAGGCTGGTTTAGTGGTCATGAACTCTTTTAACTTTTATTTGTATAGGAAACTGTTTATCTTTCTTTGTATTCTGAATGATAGTCTTGCTGGATAGAGTATTCTTGGCTGCAGATTTTTTTCCTTTCAACATTTTGAATATGTCATGCCTGTTACTTCTGGCCCACAAAATTTCTGGTAAAAAAAAAAAATATGTTGATAGGGTTTCCCTTTTATGTAACTGTCTTTTCTCTTGCTGATTTAAAAATCCTCTTTAGCATTACTTTTTGCCATTTTAATTACTATGTACCTTGTTGTGCACCTCCTTGGTTTGATTTTTTGGAAGGATTTATGTGCCTCCTAGAATTGGATATATTTTCTTCCCTATATTTAGGAAGCTTTCAGCTATCATTTCTTCAAATATATTTTCTGTTCATTTTTTCTCTCTATTCTTCTGTCATCCCTATAATGTGGATGGAGTCACTTAATGGAGTCACAACAGACTTCCCTAAGTCTATTTTTATCTTGCATATTTTTTTTCTCTCACCTGCTCAGCTTGATTATTTTCTATTACTCTGTCTTCCAGGTTGCTAATCCTTTTTCTGCTTCTTCTAGTCTACAATTTATTCCATCTAGTGTATTTTTTATTTCATTTATTATGTTCTTTGTTTCTAATTGTTTTATTTTTTTAATATGTTGTTAATAGTCTCAGTGATGTCCTTCACTATTCTCAAGTCCAGTGAGTATCTTTATCATCATTGCTTTAAATTCTTTCTCAGACATATTTCTTATTTCTGTTTCATGTAGGTGTCTTTCTGTGATTTGGTCTTGTTCTTTCATTTGGAATATATCCCTATCTCCTCATTTTGTCTAAATCTCTGTTTTCCTGTGTTAGGAAAGTCAATTACATCTGCTTTTGAAAGTAGTGGCCTTATAAGGAATAAGTCCTATGGTGCCTTGCAGTGCAATGTCCCTTTGTTCACCTGAACCAGACACTTCACTCATGTCTCTTATGTATGTTATGTGTACCTTGCTATTGTGTCTTGGCTGCTTTGTCCTTCAGTTCAGTCATCTGCAGTGGTTCTTTTTGTCTGTTGTCGCAGTGTTTGGTCTCTGTTTTGTTAGTGGACCGTTCTGGGGTCACCTTAGGTTTGAATTTGGTCAGACCAGGTGTTTGCCAAAGATGTGGTATCTTCAAACAGCAGGGCACTTTACTTTCCTTGTGTTTTCCCCTAAGAAGCTTGTTTTGGTGGGTGGGGGCAGCAATCAGAGCCTGGGGTCTGTAGTGTGACTGGTGTGTGTGGTTTTTTCCCTCACCTCAGGCAGAAGTCACTTGAAATTGTGCTGGCCTGTGTTGTGGCTTTTTGTATACTGCCAGGTTTGTGCCCCCAGTTTGAATGGGCTCCATCCAAGAGCATATTGGGAGTGGTGAGTTGTGCAGTGCCTGTAAGTTTTGTGCACTGGTGAGAGGGGATGTGCTGCCACCTCAGCTGTTGGGACTGGACTGGCCATGGTAGGACACACAGATGTGCTGTGAAATGAGACCTGTAGCTGCTGTGGGGACTGGGGATGCCTGGGTGGAACTACAAACACGTGTGGGTGGGCTACACAATTTCAACAAACTATGTACTGGTTTTCCCAGTGATTTCACTGCCACTGCCACCGGGACCAAGACCTCATAATTGCATAGGTCAGGAGATGTGGTATTGGCAAGGTTTGTACCAGTCTTCTGAGGGAGAAGACCTGAAGTGCTGGGACTGAGGTAAACTTGACTAGGGAAATGGTGAATCTTCCCAAGTTCAGTGGGGTGGTCGTGGTGCAGGGTTTCATGTAAATAGATTAGTTAGTGAATTTCGGTGTTGGGCTGGTTCTTACAGTTAGCCCTGTGTTTATGCTGGGAGCCAGGGGAGAGAAATACCACCTGCCAGGTCCTTGGTTCCTGGAGGATTTTCCCAGCAATCACTGACCTTCTGGGCCAAGCTCTTACAATAATAAATAACTCTCCCTTCCATATGCCCCAGGTATTTTATGAACTACTGCTTTTATGCTGTATCTTCCTGGGCTGTTTGCTGTGCTGTCTCTTAAGGGTGGACTCCATTTCTTATTACTCTCCCAACCCTCCCAGTACTGAACCCACTGATTTTTAAAATCCTGGGCTTTAAGTCCTGCTGTTTGTAAGAACTCATTAAATTCCATCCCACTAGTTTACAAAACCAAATGTTATAGGGATTCTTCTTCCCTGTGTGGGCTCCCCAGTGTAAGAGTCTGTTTTTCTTCTTTTTCCTTGCCAGCAGATCTCTCCCTCCTCTGGATGGCCTATGGTTCCTTAGCTCCCAACAGTGTCTCTATCCTTCCTACCTTCCTTGATGCTGTTTCTTATCTACCTTTAGTTGTGCAGTTTTTTCTGCTAGTCTTTGGGTTGTTTTTTAAGTTATTTACACTGATGTGAGCATTATTTAGTTGTATCTGTGGGACAACATGAGCTTAGCACCCTTTACCCTATCTTCTCCCTGTTTCTGAGTTTTATCATTATGTAAATAATATACACAGTGCATTTTACTGGAATTATAAACTCCATGAAGCCAGAGGACATAAAAAATGATTCTTATATTGTTATCTCCACACAAACTAGTAGAATGTCTAGAACTAAGTGGGCATCGAGTTTATAGATCTTCCTGATTCACACTGGATATCTTTTTACCTCATCTTATTTTCTTATTTATTTTTTACTTTCCTGTATTTTTTGAGAGAGTGAGAGAGAGAGAGAGACTGAGTGAAGGTAAAAAGGGAGAGGGAGAGAGAGAGAATCTTAAGCAGGCTTCATGCTCAGTGCAGAGCCCAATGTGGATCTCAACTCAGGAATCTGAGATTATGACCTGAGACAAAATCAAGAGTTCCACACTTAACTGACTGAGCCACCCAGGTGCCCCCTACTTGATTTTAAAATAGATCATGACTATTTACTTCTGTTAGTCTTTTTGTTTGTCTGTTTGTTTGTATACCTTATAAATCCTACCTTTGGAGTTCATTCTAGCTGGGTCTTTTCTTTTTTATATTTCTTCTGTCTCTCTCTTTCTCTTTTTCTTTCTTCTTTCTTTATGGTGGTGACTTCCGATTCCTCAGAAGCATTAAAGGGTGCACCTTGCCTGGATCACAGTTGATATATTCAGCTACACATCCCCTCAAGCACCTCTCACCAAAATGACTAGGAGAAGGAACACCCAACAGAAGAGAAATTCAGAGATATTGGATATGGACATATACAGTATGCTGGAAAGGGAATTCAGGGTAACAATTATCCAGGCAATGGCTAGGTTGAATAAAATCATTAGTGACAACATGGAATTGCTAAGGGCAGAAGTAAAATCTGCCTGGGAAGAAGTTCAAAATTCTATCAATGAGATCCAATCTAATTTAAATACTCTAACAGCTAGGGTAACTGAGGCAGAAGATGGAATTAGTGAGCTAGATGAAAAACTGATAGAGAAAAAGGGTCAGGAGGATGCCTGGAACAAACAGCCTAGAAGCCATGAAAACAGACTTCGGGAAAAAATTGACACCATGAAATATTCCAGTGTCAGAATCTTGGGCTCTCTGAAGGGGAGGAGAAAGAAAGAAGACTAGAAGATATAGTTGAAAAAATTCTCCATGAAAATTTTCCCAATCTGGGGTATGGAGCAAGCATTTCTGTCCTAGAGGTAAAAAGAACATTCCCCAAATCAACAAATCTAGAAACACCTCGAAGCACTTTATTATGAAAATGAGGAATCATAATTTTAGACAAGAGCTTCTGAGGACAACTAAGGGGGAGAGATTCCTTATGTACAGAGGAATTTCCATCAGAATAATGTGAGACCTGTCCACAGAAACCTGGCAAGCCAGAAAGGGCTGGAAAGAAATATTCAGGGTGCTAAATGAGAAGAACATAAAGCCAGGAATACTTTATTCAGCAAGGCTGACAATGGAGAGATAAAGAGCTTCCAAGACTGGCAAGGCTTAAAAGAGTATGTGACCACCAAGCCAGCACTACAAGAAACATTAAGGGGGGCTATATAAATGAAGAAAGAACACAAGAGTGTCATGGAGCAGAAATTTACGAAGACAATCTATAGAAACAAGGACTTCACAGGCAACATGATGTTGATAAAAATGTATCTTTCAATAATCATTCTCAACGTGAATGGCCTAAACACTCCCATAAAATGGCACATGGTTGCAGATTGGACAAAAGGACAGGACCCATCCATAAGTTGTCTATGAGAGACCCATTTGGAACCTAAGGATACCTCCAGACTGAAAGTGAAGGGATGGAGAAGTATCTTTCATGCCAATGAGCCTCAAAAGAAAGCATGGGTAGTGATTCTCATATCAGATAAAATAGATTTTAAACTAAAGATTGTTGTCAGAGATAAAGAAAGACACTACATCATTCTTAAAGTTTCTATCCACCAAGAAGATCTAACAATTGTAAATATTTATGCCCCCAGTATAGGAGCAGCCAGCTACATAAGACAACTGTTAATCAAGATAAAGAGTCATTTTGATATGAACACATTAATAGTAGGGGATCTTAACACACCATTCTCAGAAATAGACAGATCATCCAAGCAGAGAATCAATAAAGAAAGAAGAGAATTGAATGACACTTTTGACCAGATGGACCTTATAGTTATATACAGAATATTCCACCCTAAAAGAACAGAATAAACATTGTTCTTGAGTGCACGTGGAACTTTCTCCAGAATAGACCACATACTAGGTCACAAATCAGGGCTCAACCGATAACAAAAGATAGAGATTATTCCCTGCATATTCTCAGGCCACAATGCTCTGAAACTCAAACTCAACCACAAGAAAAAGTATGGAAGGAATTCAAACACTTGGAAGCTAAAGACCACCCTGTTTAAGAATGTTTGGATGAACCAGGAAATCAAAGAAGTACTTGAACAGTTCATGGAAATCAATGAGAATGAAGACACTTCAGTCCAAAACCTATGAGATACAGCAAAGGTGGTCCTAAGGGGGAAATACATAGCCATCCAAGACTCTCTCTCTCAAAAAAAAAAAAAATCCATAATACACCAGCTCTCTTTACACCTTAAAGGTCTGGAGAATCAACAAGAAATTAAGCCGAACCCTTGCACAAGAAGGGAAATAATCAAGACTAGAGCAAAGATCAATGAGATAGAAACTAGAGATACAGTAGAACACATCAACAAAACTAGAAGCTGGATTTTTGAAAGAATCAATAAGATCCATAAACCGTTGTCCAAACTAATCCAAAAGAAAAAGGAGAGGTCATGACTAACACCAAGGAAATAGAAGCAATCATCAGAAATTATTATCAACGGTTATATGCCAATAAGTTAAGCAACCTAAATGAAATGGATGCATTCCTGGAAACCTATAACCTTCCAAAACTGAATCAGGAAGAAAATGACAACCTAAATAGACCAATATCTTGTAATGATATTGAAGCACTGATCAAAAACGTCCCAAAAAAACAAGAGCCCAGGACCTGATGGATTCCCTGGAGAATTCTACCAAACATAAAGAAGAAGTAATACCTGTTCTCCTGAAGCTGTTTCCAAAAATAGAAACAGAAGGAAAACTTCCAGACTCTTTCTATGAAGCCAGCATTACACTGATCCCCAAATCAGGCAACGACCCCACCAAAAAGGAGAATTTCAGACCAATATCCTTGATGAATATGGATGTGAAGATTCTCAACAAGATCCTAGCTAATAGGATCCAACAGTATATTAAAAAGATTATCCACCATGACCAGGTGGGATTTATCCATGGGATGCAAGTGTGGTTCAACCTTCAAAAATCAATCAATGTGAGAGAACCAATCAATAAGAGAAGAGAGAAGAACCACCTGGTCCTCTCAATGGGTGCAGAAAAAGCATTTGACAAGATACAGCATCCATTCCAGATTAAAACGCTTCAAAGTATAGAGATGGAGGGAACATTCCTCAACTTCATAAAATCTATCTATGAAAAACCCAGAGGAAATATGATTCTCAATGGGGAAAAGCTGACAGTCTTCCCTTTGAGATCAGGATCACAAGGATGCCCACCCTTGCCACTGTTGTTCAATATAGTACTAGAAGTCCTAGCAACAGCAATCAGACAACAAAAACAAATAAAATTTATTTAATTTGGCAAAAAATCAAATTCCCTTTCTTTGCAGGTGACATGATACTTTATTTGGAAAACACAAAAGACTCCATCCCCAAACTACTAGAATTCATACAGCAATTCAGTAATGTGACAGGATATAAAATCAATGTACAGAAATCAGTTGCTTTCTTATACACTAATAATGAAAAAAATAGAAAGGGAAATTAGAGAATTGATTCCATTTACTATACCACCAAGAACCATAAGATACCTGGGAATAAACCTAACCAAAGGATCCGTACTCGAGGAACTACAGAATACTCATGAAAGAAATTGAAGAAGACACAAAAAGATGGAAGACCATTCCATGCTCTTGGATCGGAAGAATAAACATTGTTAAAATGTCTATACTGCCTAGAGCAATCTATACTTTCAATGCCATCCTGATCAATATTCCACCAGCATTTTTCAAAGAGCTGGAGCAAATAATCCTAAAATTTGTCTGAAACCAGAAGAGACCTCGCATTGCTAAGGAAATGTTGAAAAAAAAAGGTGGGGGCATCACGTTACCTGATTTCAAGCTTTACTACAAATCTGTGATCACCGAGACAGCATGCTACTGGCATAAAGACAGACACATAGACCAGTGGAGCAGAGTAGGGAGCCCAGATATGGACCTGGGACTTTATGATCAAATAAACAAAGCAAGAAAAAATATCCAGTGGAAAATGACAGTCTCTGCAATAAATGGTGCTGGAAATATTGGACAGCTATGTGTAGAAGAATGAAACTCAACCATTTTCTTACACCATACAGAAAGATAAACTTGAAATGAATAAAAGACCTCAATATGAGGTAAGTATCTATCAAAATCGTAGAGGAGAACATATGCAGTAAGTTCTTCAACACTGGCCATAGCAAATTTTTTTCAAGATATGTCTCCAAAAGCAAAGGAAACAAAAGCGAAAATGAGGTTTTCAGACTTCAAGATCAAAACCTTCTTCACAGCAAAGGAAACAGTCAACAAAACAAAGAGGCAACCCATAGGATGGAAGAAGATATTTGCAAATGACACTACAGACAAAGGACTGATATCCAAGATCTATAAGGAACTCCTTTAACTCAACACACACAAAACAGATAATCACATTAAAAAAATGGCCAGAAGACATGAACACACACTTCTCCAAAGACATAGAAATGGCTAACAGACACATGAAAAAATGTTCATCATCATTAGCCATCAGAGAGATTCAAATCAAAACCACATTGAGATACCACCTTACACCAGTTAGAACGGCCAAAATCAACAAGACAGTAACAAGTGTTGGAGAGGCTGTGGAGAAGGGGAACCCTCTTACATTGTTTGTGGGAATGCAAGTTGGTGCAGCCACTTCTGAAAACAGTGTGGAGATTCCTTAAGAAATTAAAAATAGGGCACCTGGGTGGCTCAGTGGGTTAAGCCTCTGCTTTCGGCTCAGGTCTTGATCTCAGGGTCCTGGGATCGAGTCCCCCATCTGGCTCTTTGCTCGGCAGGGAGCCTGCTTCCTCCTCCTCTCTCTCTCTGACTGCCTCTTTGCCTACTTGTGATCTCTCTCTGTCAAATAAATAAATAAAATCTTAAAAAAAAAGAAATTAAAAATAGAGCTACCCTATGACCCTGCAATTGCACTACTGGGTATTTACCTCAAAGAAACAGATGTGGTGAAAAGAAGGGTCATCTTTACCCCAATGTTTATAGCAGCAATGGCCACGGTCGCCAAACTGTGGAAAGATCCAAGATGCCCTTCAATGGAGGAATGGATAAAGAAGGTATAGTCCATATATAGAATGGAGTATTATGATCCATTAGAAAGGATAAATATCCAACTTTTGTATCAATATGGACGGGACTGGAGGAGATTATGGTGAGTGAAATAAGTCAAGCAGAGAGAGTCAATATATGTGGAGCATAAAGAATAAGATGAGGATTTGGGAGATGGAGAGGAGAAGTGAGTTGGGGGAAATAGGAGGGGGAGACAAACTTTGTGAGAGTGTGGGCTCTGAGAAACAAGCTGAGGGTTTTGGAGGGCAGGGTAGTGGAGTGGTGTTGGGTGAGCCATTGGTGGATATTACAGAGGGCACGTATTGCATAGAGCACTGGGTGTGTTTCATAAACAATGATTTCTGGAACACTGAAAAAAAATTTAAATTAAAAAAATAGACCATGATTAAGAAAGAGAACATAATTGTTGCCATTATGGTCTTTAAGGTTTCAAGAAAAAGACATACTCAGATTACCCTTGTAGGGTAATGGAGGCTTGTTGAAAGGATCTATGAGAAAAAGATGTAGTGAGTTCACTCATCAGTCGCCTTTTCTATGTGCACTAATGTTTTTAAGGCTTAGTATATGCTTGGGTTTGAATCCTGGGTCTGCCTCTTCCAAACTGTGTGACTTTGGGCAAGTTGCTAAAGCTCACAGTGTTCCTAGTTTTTATATTCTTAAGTTCTATATCTAAGGGTAAAAATAGTACCCACCTCATTAGGATCAGTGAAGATTAAAGACAATTGCACACATATACTTATTGCAGTGTCTGACCCATAGTAGATTCTTAATAAATGGTAGTTACTTTCTAGCATCGACAATAGTAATAGGAGTACTAGTAATAGTAGTAGTTGTTAGTGTAGTTATTATTGCGTATGATGTAGAGAACCAGTACATAGCTTAGTGTCATTCAAGATAATGCCCTGAGCTCTAATGATGTGCTTTCTCTTTTTCACCTAGTGTGAACTTCCCAAAATAGAAGATTTGATAAACTTGGCTTACCAACATTCAACATGGACATCCAAAGTCAGCTTAGGATTAGGTGTACTCCCTCCTGCCCAACCTATGATTTTCTTCAGGTAAATGCATTAATCCCTAGTTCAGTCTATTAGGCTTAAGCTAGCAGGGTTGCTTTTACTCTCTAATACATACAGTGAATATGCAACTACAAGAGAAAACAAGCAAACAGATAAACAAAACTTGTAACATTTTCTTCAATAGATTTTTAAGTGGGTCCACACCCAGTGTGGAGTCCAGTGCAGGGTTTGCACTTGTGACCCTGAGATAAAGACCTGGACTGAGATCAAGAGTCAGATGCTTAACCAACTGAGCCACATAGGCATCCCTCAACAGGGTTCTGTTTCTAAGTTGGACACTTTGTTTTTATATACTATTCTTTGAACACTTCCAGTCTAGTGACCTTCCTAAATTATTATAGCTGAAAAATTTTTTTTCACAAAACACACTTTTTTTTTTTTAATTTCAGGCCTTCCCACATTGAGTCCTTGAGCTATTTTGTCTTTTGTTTCCTCCCACACGAGCTTCCTTATAGCTCCCAAGACTGTCAATCATAGTATTGAATCAAGTTAATATGACATAACTGAATCACACAAAACATAAAAACTGGTGTAATAGGATATTAGCAGTCTTGCTTTTCAGAAGTTATGCCAATTCTTTATACCTGACCTGCATTTTTTATCTAGCTATGTAAGATCCAGATAGAATGAGTTAATTATTCCAAATGAATGAAAAATCTCTAAGAACTCCTGTTGTGAAGTCCTTCACTTTTAAACAGGCTTGTGGATAGCTGAATAAAAGAAGGCGTTTGTGGCCTGAAGTTACCTTAAACCCCAGTGGCTATTAGTTCTGCCTTGAATAATGTGTTTATATTTTAAATCCTTTTCACTGTTGAAGCAGTTCAATTCATGTCTATATCTCCCAATTTTTAAAATTATCTTAAGCTTAACCTTGATGAACTTCAGAAGCTCTTCTTCTTTAAGAATTTTTGATAATTTTGGTCACAGTTAAAGCAAAACTCTGTTTAAAACTCATGTTTAAGACATAAAATCCTAGCAGATAGAGCACATAGGCATGAAAATAAGGCATGGGATAAGATAATGTCCAACAAATTTTATAGCTGAAATACCTAGAGGGAAGCTGTGGTTGCCCATCCTGGTTCTCAGAGAGAGTCCTTGTGTACTTATCAGCCACAGTGCTACCATTCAGGTCAATAGGCCTATTGTGATCAACAATGTCCAAACAGTTTATAATTCTCAAATAATCAGCATTTTCTGAAGAGGATTCTGAACCAGTGAATAATGTCTGGAAAGTAACATAATAATTTTTATTTCATATCTGAAACAACACTGCAAATAACAGAAAAAAAAGTGAAATGACACAGAATAGCCTGGCTTTCAGGCTTCCAGGAAATTATTAATCACCTCTTTGTAAGAGATCAAACTTCCCACTCACCATAATGTTCTAGTGATTTTAAAAGAATAACAATCCATGGTTTGAACTGTGCTATTAAAAAAGAAATCAAAAGAATTCCAGTGAGTCAGCTGCTGCTTAGCAGCTGCTCTTAACTAAGAGCTGGTATCTTGGGTTCATATTACATCACTATGACTTAATATCCTTTTTTAAAAATTATTTATTTATTTTTTAAAAATTCTTTTCAGTGTAACAGAATTCATTGTTTTTGCACCACACCCAGTGCTCCATGCAATGCGTGCCCTCCATAATACCCACCACCTGGCTCCCCCAACCTCCCCTTCAATACCCTTCAAAACCTGCCCCTTCAAAACCCTCTGGTTGTTTTTCAGAGTCCATAGTCACTCATGGTTCATCTCCCCCTCCAATTTCCCTCCACTCCCTTCTCCTCTCCATCTCCCCATGTCCTCCCTGTTATTTGTTATGCTCCGCAAGTAAGTGGAACCATATGATAATTGACTCTCTCTGCTTGACTCACTTCACTCAGCATAATCTCTTCCAGTACCATCCATGTTGCTATAAAAGTTGGGTATTCATCCTTTCTGATGGAGGCATAATACTCCATAGGGTATATGGCCCACATCTTCCTTATCCATTCATCCGTTGAAGGGCATCTTGGTTCTTCCCACAGTTTGGCGACCATGGCCATTGCTGCTATAAGCATTGGGGTACAGATGGCCCTTCTTTTCACCACATCTGTATCTTTGGGGTAAATACCCAGTAGCACAATTGCAGGGTCATAGGGAAGCTCTATTTTTAATTTATTGAGGAATCTCCACACTGTTCTTCAAAGTGGCTGCACCAACTTGCATTCCCACCAACAGTGTAAGAGGGTTCCCCTGTCTCCACATCCTCTCCAACATACGTTGTTTCCTGTCTTGCTAATTTTGGCCATTCTAACTGGTGTAAGGTGGTATCTCAATGTAGTTTTAATTTGAATCTCCCTGATGGCTAGTGATGATGAACATTTTTTCATGTGTCTGATAGCCATTTGTATGTCTTTATTGGAGAAGTGTCTGTTCATATCTTCTGCCCATTTTTGGACATAATTATCTGTTTTGTGTGTGTTGAGTTTGAGAAGTTCTTTATAGATCCTGGGTATCAGCCTTTTGTCTGTACTGTCATTTGCAAATATCTTCTCCCACTCCGTGCGTTGCCTCTTTGTTTTGTTGACAGTTTCCTTTGCTCTGCAGAAGCTTTTGGTCTTGATGAAGTCCCAAAAGTTCATTTTTGCTTTTGTTTCCTTTGCCTTTGGAGACATATCGTGAAAGAAGTTGCTGTGGCTGATATCGAAGAGGTTACTGCCTATGTTCTCCTCTAGGATTCTGATGGATTCCTGTCTCATGTTGAGGTCTTTTATCCATTTCAAGTTTATCTTTGTGTACGGTGCAAGAGAATGGTCGAATTTCATTCTTCTACATATGGCTGTCCAATTTTCCCAGCAACATTTATTGAAGAGACTGTCTTTTTTCCACTGTATATTTTTTCCTGCTTTGTCGAAAATTATTTGACCATAGAGTTGAGGGTCCATATGTGGGCTCTCTACTCTGTTCCACCAGTATATGTGTCTGTTTTTATGCCAGTACCATGCTGTCTTGGTGATCACAGCTTTGTAGTAAAGCTTGAAATCAGGTAATGAGATGCCACTAGTTTTATTTTTGTTTTTCAACATTTCCTTAGTGATTCGGGGTCTCTTCTGATTCCATACAAATTTTAGGATTATTTGCTCCAGCTCTTTGAAAAATACCGGTGGAATTTTGATCGGAATGGCATTAAAAGTATAGATTGCTCTAGGCAGTATAGACATTTTAACAATGTTTATTCTTCCGATCCAAGAACATGGAATGGTCTTCCATCTTTTTGTGTCTTCTTCAATTTCTTTAATGAGTGTTCTGTAGTTCCTCGAGTACAGATCCTTTACCTCTTTGGTTAGGTTTATTCCCAGGTATCTTATGGTTCTTGGTGCTATGGTAAATGGAATTGATTCTCTAATCTCCCTTTCTGTATTTCCATTGTTAGTATATAAGAAAGCCACTGATTTCTGTACATTGACTTTGTATCCTGCCATGTTACTGAATTGCCGTATGAGTTCTAGTAGTTTGGGGGTGGAGTCTTTTGGGTTATAAAGTATCATGTCATCTGCAAAGAGAGAGAGTTTGACTTCTTCCTTGCCAATTTGGATATCTTTTATTTCTCTTTGTTGTCTGATTCCTGTTGCTAGAACTTCTAATACTATGTTGAACAAGAGTGGTGAGAGTGGGCATCCTTATCGTGTTCCTGATCTCAAAGGGAAGGCTGTGAGTTTTTTCCCACTGAGTATTACATTTGCTGTGGGTCTTTCATGACTTAATATTCTTCCTTGACAAGACACTTTCCCCACTCTTCCACAGCATCTGTATCACAGTTGGCCAATCAGTCTGCATACAGTTACACCCATTCTTTTTCTACTTTTCAGGATATTTCTAGTATTTCAGATTTAATCCCATACATCTTTGTTTTCACAAATGAACAAAAAGTCCCCAATGTTAAGATAAAAACAATTTTAAGACACTTAGAGTTGTACAATTCATTTCAAAATCATAATATTTTATTTTTCTAAGTTTTGGTTGTGAAAAGAAATTGTTTACATTCTGCCTTTCATCAGATGCTGGTGTTTATTGTACTCAGAAAAGAGGAGAGTTGGTTCCGAAGATATTTTATTTTTAAATGTATTCTTTTTTTTCTATAGAAGCTGCATTATTCTACAAGCACTTTTTAGAAACATGAACTCAGAGCTCACTTCTGACTTTTTTTTTATTATTATACTCAATTTACTTAAACAATACTCAATTGTTTGGGGTGAATACATGGACCTTGACCTCACAACAGAGGTTAAAATGGGTACTTAAGTAATTTGTTACCTAAAATTTTTCTAAATCTTTATTTCTCTGTGTTGATTATAATCTACCAGCTGTTCCAAGATACTTGTGATAGTGAATGGAAATTTACCAACATTATGTCAGTTACTGGCAATCAGTGGTCCATGGTGTACTACAGGCAGACAAATGAAATTAGTGAACTGTCAAAACCTAAAGGGAACAGAGCTCAGCACAATTGGCAGTTCATTGAGATATATGAAAGGAAGTTGCAAAGGACTGTGGTTCCATTTGTGAAGTTAATGGTATTCAAATAAGGTTGGAACCTTAAGGGACTTGTTTTTATCAACCTAGAGGGAGGGAGTTTCCTGTATCTGTTTTTATTACCTGAGGCAATAATTATTCATATATGCATTAAATGTCCTTTATCTACTATGATAAAGAGAAAGTAAGCTAAAGAATGTCTTTTGATATTCCAGATTGCCAAAAAGCTTAGGCTTAAGATAGAATAAAGGAAATAGCATATAAAGGACACTAACAATTACAGTGCTGTGAGAAGAGAGAGGATAAACAAAATGTATAATGAAAGAGTGGTGAGAAAAGAAAAGAAATTGTTCTCCTCAAGCTTCATAGTGGGTATAATTTTTATTTTCCCAAAGAAGGTGAAGCCAAAGCAATAAGGAAGACACAGATACTAAAAGCCAGGGTCATGGATTTGAAAATGATAGATCTTGATAGAAATGAGATTCTAAAAATAAGAGGTCTTATACATTTCAAGCTTTGCCCATAAAAATTGAGTAAAATAAAATATTCTGGAAAAGAAGAATAGAATAATTATGACAATCCAAAATTATGGGGATGCAGAAGGGCTGCTGGCCAAAGGAGAAAGAGGCAAGGGCTGTGGTAATACTCTTGAAAGATGTGAAAGTAGCTGAATTGTCTGATAATGCATGGCCCTTCAGTAGGAATTAAAAAAAAATTGGAGGGGGAGAGAGAAAGGGGAAGGGACAAAGGGAGAGAGCATCTCAAGCAGGCTTCACACACAGTGTGTAGAGCCCATCATGGGGCTCAATCTCACAACCCTGAGATCATGCCCTGAACTGAAATCAAGTGTCAGATGTTTAACCAACTGAGCCACCCAAGTGCCCCAGACACGTTATATTAATGGCCAGAAATAATCTTGGGTTTTTTTTTTTTTGAGAAAAATCACACTATAAATACAAGATCCCATGATTTTCTTAAGGAGGAAATGTAATCTCATTGAAAGAGCACAGAGTCTGGCTTAGCCACTCAGTAAATGCATAATTTTGGGCAAGTTACTTTCTCTCAGCTTTAGTTTATTCATCTACTAAATGTGGAAAATTATAGCTGTGCCAGAGTTTTGTTGTGAGTAATAAATGATATTCTATTTGAGTCCAATAATTGGCTCATAATTAAGACTTAATAAAGACTTAATAAATGGTACATAGTTTGGTTATTACACATTTTCAGATAAAAGCATTTCAGAGGGAGGTGAATTGGTAACCATTTACAAAGGAAATGAAATAAAATTGCATTAATGTAGAAGTCCTCCTGGGTCTTTGAAGTAATATATATTGCTTACTCTGATTGACCACAAAAGATACATTCTGTAGCCTGTATGATCAGAAACTAATGGGACCATTACACTGATTCTTTCTAGGAAGAAGTTAACACTTATCGTGGTGCTCTTTATCATGCAGAGTACAAAAATTGTCATGGAGAGGATTCATACCCATGTTTTGTTTTGTTTTGTTTTCTGGTAAACTTTATCATGAAAATGAATTAATAATGCCACTTTGTTTTCTTTAAATCTTTGTCATAAGCAAATAATATCAAAATTTTAATGCCTTTTCTCCCAATTCATACTATTCATTTTTAATATTCTGTTTACACTGTTTGACATGTTATAGTATTACTCAAAATGCTCAAACTGTACAATCATAAAAATTGGATATGAGGGTCAAAATATGTCTGACGAAAATTCCATCATTTTGATAATTTCAAAGCAGTCCCAACAGAATCCAATCCCATTTTATCACCATATTATTGCAAGTTCATTTCTTTTCAATTACAGAAGGTATTTATATATTCCAACAATTATCACGCTAGGTTTAATTTGGGAAGTTAAAGGACTAATTTGGGGAGCTGAAGGAGTTACAGGTTCCCCCTCTTTTTCTTTTTTTTTTTTTTAAGATTTGATTTATTTATTTTACAGAGAGACAGCAAGAGCAGGAACGCAAACAGGGGTAAGTGGGAGATGGAGAAGCAGGTTTCCTTCAGAGCAAGGAGCCCAATTCAGGGCTCTATCCCAGGACCCTGGGATCACAACCTGAGCTGAAGGCAGACACTTAATGACTGAGTCACCCAGGTGCCCCCACTCTTTTTCTTTAGAGACATTTGGAGTGACCTCAGTATGTAAGGGGGCTAAGGCAGACTTAATTAGACCCTACTTTATGAGGGAAGCAAGGGGCACCCTTTTACCTTGTTCATGGCATCATTTTCTTTCTAACTCTCTCCCATACTTCTAAATCTAAAGTCCCTTGGTCTGGAAAGGGTTATATTTAATTATAATCTTTAATAAACTCTGGAGTTGGCCCTCCATCACTGTGGCCCCACACTCACTTTTAGGAGCTATTTAAAGATCTTACTATATTGTTTTTGTTACCATAAGTGACTCTTAATCTCACAAAACAAACTGAGGGCTGCTGGGGGGAGGGGGTCGGGAAAGGTGGGTGGGGTAATGGACATTGGGGAGGGTATGTGCTATGGTTAGTGCTGTGAAGTGTGTAAACCTGGCGATTCACAGACATGTACCCCTGGGGATAAAAATTTGTTTATAAAAAAATAAAAATTAAAAAAAATATATTGTTTTTGTTCCACTGAGAGATGCTGATCCATGATAGAGATAGAAAATCCAAGCCTAAAATTTCCCTCAAACTCAACAAGCCCCAGCAGGCTTCCAACAACTTACAGGGGCACCAGTTGTGGGGTTTGGCCAGCAAACCCTGAGGCAGTGAATAAAGATTACTCCAGACACCTTAGTAGGAGAATGGAGAGGACCTGGGGACCAGAGCCTCTAGTGGCAAAAGGTCTGGAGCCAGGTTTTATCTCTGCTTTTATTGGAGTTTTATCCATATACCAGGTGCAAGAGCAAAACAAGAAGGAATGTGTAGCATTAATGAGTATGTGATCTCCAGATAAATGTTTCTCCTAAGTCAAGCATTGAGTCACTGGATGAGTGCATTGAGTCTCAAAGAGGATGTGGGTGTTTCCAGCCCAGAAACCTCAAAGGGGAGCCAGTTTTCTGGACACTCATTCTTTGCTTTTCAACTAGCCTCTTCCAGGGACGCACGTGTTTTTTAATCTTATCTAGCCAGGCACTATGAATTTCCATATTATCATAAGGCACAACTTAGCACATGTTATTGTCCTATAAAGAAAGTTTACTTCTACTGTGTTTCTGGAACATCTACATTTGTTTATAGCTATATATGTTCCTTGTAAGGTACCATGTTTTTTCTCTATGCTGTGACAGCTTCCATGAAAAAAGAACTCTAAAAGTCACATCTCTTTCCTTTTTTCTTTACAACACTCTGGCAAAGAACCTTGAGGAACAGTTTATTTTCCATATTCCTGTACTCCCAGTGCTTACAAAATTTCTAACAGTGGGATTTGAAGGACATAATTAAAAACAAAAACAGAGACACCTGGGTGGCTCAGTTGGTTGGGTGGCTGCCTTCAGCTCAGGTCATGATCTTGGGGTCCTTGGATCAA
The DNA here is from genome assembly GCA_004024625.1 of Mellivora capensis. Taxonomy (NCBI): domain Eukaryota; kingdom Metazoa; phylum Chordata; class Mammalia; order Carnivora; family Mustelidae; genus Mellivora; species Mellivora capensis. Next base: position 14,214 of record PISX010008672.1, on the reverse strand, counting down.
GCCCCACGTCGGGCTTCCTGATCAGTGGAGAGCCTGCTTCTCCCTCTCCTTCTGCCTGCCTCTCTGCCTACTTGTGCTCTCTTTCTATATATATATATATATATATATATATATATATATATATATATCTTTTTGTCAAACAAATAAATAAATAAAATCTTTAAAAATAAATAAATAAAAACAAAAACAAACACATATTGGGATTGTACTTATTAGCTGTGTAATTTTGAGATGTTATCTAATACCTGTGGGCTTAAGTTGTCATTTTTTTTTTTAATTGGAGGGGCTCATATCGGGGTGATTCTCAAAGTCTTTTCTAAATTCAAATTTTATATGTTGGGATAAAGCAGCTGAATTTGTCAGAGGAGAAAATTATTTTCCTGATTTTTTTTCTGGAAGGGAAGTTTTTTAGGTCTACACAAGATACTTCTTTTCTTACACCATTTTGTTATATTAGAATTCTTCTTGGGGCACCTGGGTGACTTTGTCAGTTAAGCATCTGTCCTCAGCTCAGGTCATGATCCCAGGGTCTTTCGAATGAACCCTATGATGGAGCCTGCTTCTCCCTCTCCCTCTGTCTTCCCATTTTTTTCTCTCTCTTGAATAGATAAATAGAATATTTTTTAAAAAATCTTCTTTCTTTGGTGAAAGAAAATAAGCTAGAGGAAAAGGCTCCAGTTAATATTAGTGGTATGCTCATACGATCTTGCAAATCCAAAGTGTATGTTCGCCTATTCCAGAGGTATGGACAATCACTTCTGTAGTTTGGGGTTTCTCAGAGATACTGATGTATATGGCATAAAAACAATCTTAAAGCCACATATGCAATTCTGTGGTTGTGACTCTATCTACAACATCTCATGTTTGTTGGTCCAAATGCAGTTTAACAAAGTCTACAACTTATTACAGTGTTTAAGACAAAGACTCAACCAATTTTTCTTAGAAAAAGCTAACAAAAAATACATTTGATTTTTAAAATTGCAATGGCAATAAATGTGTGTTATAACAAGAGAAGCAATACAGAAATGAAAAAACAAAGAAGCAAAAAAAACCCAACACCACCAAAAAAACCCCAAACTAAAAACTCTTAAACATGGACATTCACATACAAAAAAATGAACTTAGGTACAGACCTTACACATTTCACAAAAATTAACTCAAAATGGATTATAGACTTAAATGCAAAATGCAAAACTGTAACACTTCTAGAAAATAACAGAGGAAAAAACCTAGATGATCTTGGATATGATAAATATCTTTTTAGATACATCACCAAAGATATGATCTATGAAAAATATAACTGATAGGTTGGACTTCATTAAATTAAAAATTTCTACTCTATGAAAGACAATATAAAAATAATTAGAAGATAAGCCATAGAGTGGGAGAAAATATTTGCAAAAGACACAACTGATGAAAGACTGTTATCCAAAATATACAAAGAACACTTAAAACTCAATATTAAGAAAGCAAGCAACTTGATTAAAATGGGGCCAAAGAGGGGTGGGAGCCTGGGTGGCTCAGTTGATTAAGCATCTGGCTCTTGTTTTTGGCTCAGGTCATATCTCAGAGTCTTGGGATCAAACCGTATGTCAGGCTCCACAGTCAGTGGGGAGTCTGCTTGGGATTTTTTCTCTGCCTCTGCCCCTTCCCCCATGCACTCTCTCTCTCTCAAATAAATAAATAAATCTTAAAAAATTGTCCAAAAACTTTCACATCTCATTTAAGAAGATACACATATGGCAAATAAGTATTTGAAAAGACGCTCCTCATGATGTTATCAGGGAAATGCCACTACATGCCCATTAGAAAGGATAAAATCCATTCTGGCTTTGACAACATCAGATGCTGGTGAGGATATTGATTAACAAGAACTTTTGCTCATTGTTGATAGTAATGCAAAATGGTATAGCTATTTTGGACAACAGTTTGACAGTTTCTTACAAAACTAAATATACTCTTACCATACAATCTAGCAATTGCACAACTTGGTATTTCTGCCCCAACGTTAAATACATATGTCCACACCAAAACTGCACATGGATATTTATAGTAGCTTTACTTAGAATCATCAAAACCTGGAAGAAACCAAGATGCCATTTAGTAGGTGAGTGGATAAATAAGCTATGCTATATCCAGAAAATGTGATATTATTTAGCACTAAAAAAGAAAGAATAGTTAATAATACTATATTGAATATTTGAAAGTTGATAAGAGAGTAAGTCTTAAAAGTTCTTATCACAAGAAAAACATATTTGTTAGCTATGTGAAGTGATGGATATTAACTAAACCTATTGTTTAGTTAATCATCTTGCAATACATGTATATATTAAATCATTATGTTGTATACCTCAAAATAATATAATGTTATGTGTCAGTTACATATCAATAAACTGGGGAGAAAAGGGGGAAAAAGAAGAAATGAGACATCAAGACACAAATGTATGATTCCAAATATATGACATTCTGGAAAAGGCAAGACTATGGTGACAATAAAAGTATCAATAGTTTCTGGGGGGATGGTGATAGAGAAAGATGAATAGAAAGAGCACAGAGAATTTTTAGGGCAGTGAAAATACTCTATGTGATACTGCAGTGGTGGATACACCTCATTATACATTTGTCCAAATCCATAGAATGTAGTACACCAAGAATGAATTCTTTTTTTTTTTAAGATTTTATTTATTTATCTGTCAGAGAGAGAGTGAGAGAGCGAGCACAGGCAGACAGAGTGGCAGGCAGAGGCAGAGGGAGAAGCAGGCTCCCTGCCAAGCAAGGAGCCCAATGTGGGACTCGATCCCAGGATGCTGGGATCATGACCTGAGCCGAAGGCAGCTGCTTAACCAACTAAGCCACCCAGGTGTCCCCCAAGAATGAATTCTAAGGTAAACTATAGATTTTGAGTGATTATGATGTGTCAATGTAGGTCCATCCTTGGAAAAAGGAAAAAGTATCATTCTGATGAATGATATTTATAATGGGGAAGGCTATGTATGTGTGGGGGCAGAGTATATGGGAAATCCCTGTACCTTTATTTTTTTGTGATTGTAATACTGCTCTAAAAATATAGTCTTATAAAAACCTTAAATATCTATCTCCATTCATACTATCCATCTCTGTCCACTAAGGTAACCAGGGTTAACCACCCTGGGATGTTCACCACTTTTCACTGTACTCATGCAAGCACATGCAAGTAAGCTCTTTTTCCAATTTATACAAGGTGCCATAAAACTGAAGGTGACTAAAGAAACATGATCTCCAAAAGAAATGTCCTTCTTACATATAACCTAACTCCCCCTGAGCTCAGTCCCAAAGATCAGTCTCCTTTGCCATTTCTATGGTTCTTATGCCTTATAAATGAAAAGAAGCCACTCATTTCTGAAGAAACCATTCTTTTGGGGGTGATGAGAGAGTACAGGGCTTCCTTTCTAGTATCTATAAACTTTACTGTAGATTTAGAATTTACTTTCCATACTGTAACATTTGAATGATTTTGGTGTCTAAACATTTAGCCCTATTAGAGCCCTTTTATTAGCCCTATTACGGGATGTTCAGAGCAGATTCAAAAGTTTCTTTTGAAGTACTTCAACAAAGAGGGAACAAAAAAAAGTTCAGGTGAAAAAAAGTAATTAGCTGACCACACTCTGACTTCCAAAGTGATAATCTTATTCACTTATGTGTATCTTATTCACTGTGTAACAGCGTTGACCTCATTTATAAGTGTTTAATATAAAAACTTATAATTTATAATTATAATTGTTTGTGATAGAAACAAAATGGAGACTCTAAGAGGGTTAGAAACACCATATTAGGAACTGGGTTGGAAAGTATCCCTTACATTATTCCACCACACAGGTTGTCTTGTTCCCATGGTATATACAGCCTTGAGCCAAGTTATCAGTAAAAACATGATTTGCATATCAGTGTTTCTGAAGGAAATGATGGGTGGAGGAGCAGGTTCATTCTATGTGCACAATGTTGATTCTGAAATGTCACTCTCTAGATATAATTTATAACTGGATGAAGAGCCAGCTTAGCAAGAAATCAGGACTTCCATATAATAGAATGATGAGACATTTTTTAACCTAATGGGACTCTGCATGACAAAAAATTTTAAGAAAAGAATGATCCTGAATAAATTATAATCTGCTAGTTCAATTCCCAGGAGCAAAGAATTCTTCTATATAATGTTGCCATAAGAGTTACCAGAAGATTTATAGCTTTTGCAAGGAAGAATTTAATATTTATCTATAAGAGTATGAATTAAGGTAGAAAATCTTGAATAAAGCAGAAAATTACTTCAGTAATTGCAAATTCTCATATTTCTGGAAGCCTAAAGATGGAGGTGTCATTGTTTTCTGAGTAGACCTTGGGATGAGCAGAGGTTTAATTGGTATAATTAAAAGAAGAATTAAAAATGTGTATTGAGGACCTTAAAAAAAACTCAATGAATATTTTCTTCAGCAATTAAACACAATAACTCATAGGAATTGGAGATAATTATGCCAACAGTTTCCCAGTGGCATCTTCATTCAGATTTACATTAAAAAAAAAGAGAGGAATTTGATAGTCTTTTTAATTATATCAAGTCTTATCCAAAATATACACACAAGAAGAGTTTGTATAGCTTGGATAAAATAGTGGGTAGGCAGATGTTTAAATCAACAGACAAGCATCACCTCTCTTGAGAAATTAATCAGAGACATCTTGTGTGGTAAGCCTGTTAATGAGGAAGATTATCATTAGTGTCAATAGACACAGGTAATTTGGGCAACAGATGTAGGTAATCTGCAAGAACTTTGGCTTCCAACAACAGTTTTAGGTATGCCCAGCTGTGTGTCTGCCAATGCTAATCCATCATAAGGCAACATGCTATTTACTTTCCTTAAAATGACAGGGATTTAAGATGAGGATGAAAGAACCAAAGCCTATAGGGTAATTTACAACTATCTTGAATTTAAACTTTTCCTTTTTTTTACCTCTGTCACCTGGCATTATTGAAAAGGTAAAATGATGCCTAATTGTAGCTATAGTAATCATCTGCTGCCAAAATTAATATAGGAGAATAAAACAATTTACTGAGTTTCTGGTTTATAGTACTTGTTAGTGCCACATGGAATTATTTGATAGAAATTAGACAAGAATATCATTTGTTAGGAAATTATTCATTTTTAATGGTCAGGCTCTTTCACATAAGGATGATCTTACCTGGTATTCTTAAAAAGGCTAAACAGCCAAATTTACATTTTCACCATAAGTATCATAAGGAGTCCTCTAAAGAAAGTAAGATTTATAATAATCCTGCTCAAATGAATAGAGAAAAAGAGTCTATAGCCATACCACTCTGAACATGCCCAATCTCATCTGATCTCAGAAGCTAAGCAGGATTGGGCCTGGTTAGTACTTGGCTGGGAGAAAAAGAGAGAGAACAGAACAAAACAAAAACACCCTGTCCCTCTGCCAACCCATACCATTATCATTGTGTGTGTGTGTGTGTGTGTGTGTGTTTAAAGTCAGTGAGAATAAGATCAACAACTCATTCAGATACAAAACATGGCAGTTTTAATAATTTTTTTCCATTAGGTACTGCTGACAGTAGTGTGTGGTTCCTTGCTAAATCAAAATAGAAGTTCAGAGCTCTCTTTTAATAAAGTGAGGGTCCTAGGTTCTTTCTCATGCCTATAGAGTAGTTCACAGCTTAAAGTCTATGTGCCATTTTATGTAGTTGCTTTAATGTATCCATTACCAAGGAATGTGAAAAACAGACATACTTAGGTATTCTCTGATCCTTAGCCTATTCCTGAGTTTTATTTCAACAGAGATTCTCACTATGAAAGGAATGATGTGAAACTCTGAGATGGACTCTGGACTCCTGTATACTTAAGTCAGGCCAATAATGTCCCTCATATTTGTAAAATACCCTACATGTTTCTATTCCTTTGACAAGAAATTCAAGGTAAAAAAAAACCCTACAATTATTTTAGGAGACCAACTTGGAGCCAGGTGGATTCCCTCATGGGTATGAGGCTATTTAAGGTGACCTGAGGAGGAAGAAAAAGACATTTGGCAGTACAGTTAACCCTTGAACAGTGCAGAAGTTAGAGGCACCAACCCCTTGATGTGGTAGGAAATCTATATAAATTTTGACTACCCCAAACTTTACTACTGATGGCCTACTGTTGACTGGAAGCCTCACTGATAACACAGACAGTTAATTAACACATATTTTGAATGCCGTATGAATTATATACTGTATTCTTATGATGAAGTAACCTAGAGAAAAGATGTCTTTAAGTAAATCATAAGAGCAAGTATATTTATAGTATTGTACTGTATTTGTCAAAAAGCCCCCCCCCACATAAGTAGATCTGCACAGTTCAAACCCTTATTGTTCAAGGGCCAACTCTATATAACATCTTTATTAGCGTCTATAGATCCCAACTTCTTAAGTATACTAAAAGCTTTTTTTGCAGACTGGCACAATAATTTAAGGTCTATTCCAACAGAAGTCATTGAAAATTTATTTAAATAGTAAGAAATTGTCATTTTTGCAGGTGAGAAATGACTCAATATTGTCAATTTTATATGGTTCAATCTGAGATTTAATTTTCTATACCCTACCTCACTTTAACATACTGGAAAAAAACATGGGAGCTTTGAGCAGTTAGAACTGGATGGAAATTTCAACTCTATCAACTATGTGGCTTTGGGAAAGCATTATAATCTATCTGAGCCTTAGTTTCTTTATCTTCAAATTGAGGAGACTAATACCTAGTTGAGAAGATGGTTGTGTGAATTAGACAACATGCAAAAAGCACAAAACAATAAATAGTTGCTATTATAGTACAATACAATAAATAGTATTGTACTACTAATGCTAAATTACACTGCTAAATGATAAAATTACACTGTGGTTATAGTCATACAACTATGTGAATATACTAAAGTCATTAAATTGTACACTTGAAATGGGTGAATTGCATAGTATATGAATTATATCTCAATAAAATTGTTTTTAAATACTCATAATGAGGGACACACATAAAGAGCAAAAGCTTGAAGCTATTTGGAAAAAAATATTTAGACTTGGCCTTTCATAAGGCTCATTTATAGACTTCAAACAAACAAACCAGCTTCTGAGTACTTCCTGAAGTAATCTAGTTTAGCATGATACAGTCACTGCAAAGCATTATTTCTAATTTCCTATTTCTGGTATTAACCACAGGAGAAAGGGTTGTTGTTTATTGCTATTCTGTGACTGGCAAACATCAAGTTTTGATGTAACAAATGTCATGAAGTAAAGATTTATTTTAAGATTTACTTCACAGTTAAAGAAAAAGCTACAACTGACAGACCATTTGGCTATCTCATGTCTCAGACCTCCCAGTGTTTGGTGCACAGTCATATGAATAAGAAAGCTGTGTTCCCCAACACTTTCTCATTCCAACTGCACAAGCACAATGTGTGTCAGGTTTTGAGCAGCATCACAGCTTGGACAATGTCCAGTCACCACACATAGCCTGGGCAATGTAAAAAGCAGACCAGGGAGGCTTAAAAAGAGGGCATAATAGTTATTTGTCCAGATGACCAAATTACATTTTCCTCTTCTAACTGTTAGACATTTACAGGGACACAATTTGGAGATGCCTTTGGGTCCTATTTACTCCCTATGTAGAAACTAACCATTTGCTAATAGAGGCCCTTATTTTTATATAAGGAATTTTACTTTACTGGAGGCAAATCTGTACAGAAAGGGGTTCCAGTTTTAAATACTGCATTATGGTGCATTTGTAAATCCTCCATCTTATTATGGATGATCTTTTTACCCCAAAGTGTTATACAATAAATTTATTTTTTTCTCACCTTCTCTTTTTTTATGCATAAGATAAGAACAGTTATCAAAGATTTTAGGTCAGTAGTTCCATCTGAATTTATGCATAAGATATTTATGTATAAGATAAGAACAGTTATCAAAGATTTTAGGTCAGTAGTTCCATCTGAATTTACACATCATCCTCTAAAGATGCAGTATCTTGTTTTTTAAACATGTGTGTATGTGTGCCTGTTTTCAATCAAGAATATCTGTAAAAGATATCCAGAATTAAATAACAACAACATACTAGAATGCAACTATTCTAGTATGGATAGATGTGACAAGTCTACCAGCATTGAATTGACTCCTATGCTAATGCTAGCAAGACATCTGAGGTAGATAGAAGCAGGGAGGGTTAGTTCAATGGAAAGTTTTGAAAGAAGCAATACCTTTCTTTAATATTTTTCCAGCTCATTTGTTCCTGGGTTCCCAGTGTTTTGTTGTCTTTGGGGTACTCAGAGCTTGACACTGCTAAATATCATGGGAACCTATTCTTCCCCGAAGCCCAATGCTCTGGATCTTTTTTCTTCTTTAGTCCCTTTTATCAATAGTTCTGCATTCTGTATATCCCACTCAGTAGTCATGATTTTGAAAATATTTATTTATTTATTTATTTGAATTAGAGAGAGAGAACAGGGAGAGGGGCAGAGGAAGAGGGAGAGAGAGAATCTTCAAACAAATTCCCTGCTGAACAGAGAGACTAATGTGGGGTTCAACCTAGGACCCCGGGATCATGACCTGAACTGAAATCAAGAGTCAGACACTCAACCAACTGAGCCACCCAGGCACTGCTCTCTAGTCATATTTTATTTTATGGATACTCTGATAAAATAATTGAAGTGGAGGAGTAAATTATTTTAAAGATTTTTACATTTTGCCCTTTCTAAGAAGCATTTGTATTATAACAGGGGCTTTAAGGTCTTAAACTATAGTTAGTTAAGTTAGGTAAACTTTTTTTTTTCCTCTCAGATAATATTGTATAGATTGTAGCTATCTTCTTGGTTTATATATGAGAACAACACACACACATACACATATTTACAAAGGGAATTTTACACACAGAACTTTATTGGATGTTAATCTGGACAGAAAGGGATTCAGGGATTCCAGTTTTCAATTATATATACATGTGAATTATATATAAATATATCTGAAGTAGATGCAACATGAAGAGGGGGCTGCAATCAACAAAGATTTAAGATATGTAACAAGGATATAGAAAAAGTAAGTCTTAAGTAATAAAGCTTGTCTATGGACCACAGCTAAATATTAGCAGCAGACAAATCAAGTAATATTGGAAAAAGCAAAGATGGAGTAACATCTTTGAGTATTCTAGAAAGCACAGAGGTATTTAGGTAGGCTCTATGAACATCAACTATAGGCACAAACCAATGGTTGTTTTCACAGAAGTGTGAAGGATAACTTCCAGTATTCATTGGCTTTTGAGTTGCAGCAATTTTGAATAAAAATAAACAATATCTGTAAGGCTAGTAATTTACAGATATATACAAACAAGTGTATTAAAGGGCACACATCTACACTCCTAATCTTCAGATATATGAATTATACAACATTTAGGATTTTGAACGATTTGCTGTCATCACATTTTGCAGCTATAAATTATTTATGGATAAAAGAGGACCTTTTCTGAATTAAATCAATGAAGAAAATGGAGACAAAGGTTTATTAAATCTATAAACTTATTTCTACATAATCTGATGCAAAATATAAGTGGATGCTGAAGATATAAAACATCTATGGAAGAAGGAATGCTAGGTGTTAAATTACTTAAAAACAACCTCTTCAGGGGCGCCTGGGTGGCTCAGTGGGTTAAGCCTCTGCTTTTGGCTCAGGTCATGATCTCAGGGTCCTGGGATCAAGCCCTCCATCGGGCTCTCTGCTCAGCGGGGAGCCTGCTTCCCTCCCCCCACCCTGCCTCTCTGCGTCCTTCTGATCTCTGTCTGTCAAATAAATAAATAAAATATTTTTTTCTTGAAGTTGCACATAAAGGGTTTATTTTAAATGTTTTAAGGATAGGATAGAGTTACATCATAATTATAAAAATTACTTGCAGAATTAACAGATTTATATTTTTTATACTTCTAAATGCAGAGAACAGGGAACTGTCTACACATCATATAAAATAAAATTAAAAATGAATTCAAGCCTGAAAGATGAGGTCATTTACCTAATTGTAAGATGCCAACACTAAGAACTATGCACACATCTGCTCACACTGCACTAATGGTGGGAATACAAAAAGCGCAGCAATTCCAAGGAACCACAGACATTTCTACCATAATTATTTTGTTCTAATAATTGTTCTTGTTTTGTCTTTGGAGAACCTTCTTTTTTCTTTTTCTTTTTTTTTTTTTTAAGACAATCAGCTTGCGCATGGTTTCAGGCACTACAATTTGTGACAATCAGAACAGTCTTCTAATGGGTCCACAGGGTTCAGAGATTTGAGCCCACTTCACTGCGGGGTTTGGCACTTAAAACAAGAATAGGAATGAACTCCGGCTGAGAGGTGACTGGGCGCTTCAAGAATGCACAGTCCCTTCAAATCCTACATGACAGACAGAGCTGGGAAATCACCTTCTGCTGGCTCTGGCTCGCCAGTGCATTCTCATCCTAGGACCACTACGACGGCACAGGAAGAAAATATACAGAAAACAGGAAACAAATCAAAACAAAGATAGAAAACAAAAAACCCAAATATCTTTCACATGCAAGTTCAATTAGTTACATTGAACATTCTACTTAGAACAGAGCATGCAAAAAAGGATTGTCTGTGTTTAAGGTTCTCCTCGGAAGCTTCACGTGGCAGCCGGATGTCACACACACGCGACATGGGAACACGATAGCAGGTCAGTGAGGAAGGTCGGGACATTTTATACAGGTTCAGGGCTTGTGCAGTCACAAGTCCCATGATAATTTTGGAAACTCATGTCAGGCTCCTACAACAAGGAACCAACATTCTGATACCAGGAAAAAACAAGCAATGCACGCAGATCTGAAACGTGGGCCTAGAACAAAGCCTGAAGTACCAGGCGAGGGAGTGGAATCAGTCACTGCACAAGTGTGGGTTAAGCCACTAAAAGAAAAGAGAATGGGGGGGAGAAAGGAAAACAACAAAAAACCCCTTCCCCTTCCTTCTGCCCTAAAGGCAACAAATGGAAATGATGAAAATAATGGTGATCATCACCTGTTACATTCATCAGGAGAGTGGCAGACCATGTAGTATTGAAGGTGCTAAAGGTACTCGCAGGAAAACCACAATGCAAGTCGTAAAATGACTCTGGGAAGGTTGCCACTGACCCAGCCCTCAGGATACTCCAAAGAACACTGATTTTCAGTCCAAAGCCACTGTTCCATGTTCGCACAGTGCACAGACCGGATGCCCTACTCTTGGGGCACACGTGTCTGCCTGTGCTCGGGGAGCGGACTCAGCCTGGAGACTGGCATGCAGGGACTCCTGACCAGAGCCACTGGGAAAAAGGTGACAGACAGTCGTGCCCCACGACCCCTGCTGAAGCCAGAGAAGTGTGAGACCAGGCAGGCACTGCAGGGAGAGGCACAGAGGCAGATAAGCTCCCCCTGCGGCCTGAGGGGAGGCATTGCATCCTAGAGCGCAGGGGTGTGGGGTGTCATCGTCCAACAGCATGACAACGCACAGCCTTCAGAAGGCAAAGCGAGCACCACCACGTGGACCATGAGCAGTAAGGCAACCAACAACAGAATCTCCAATACTGAGAACAGCCATGACAGAGGCTGCACAGACTGCTGATAGTTGGCTGGCAACACGTGCATTTAGCCTTCTGCTCCAACCTCGGGTAAGCTCTCCAACCTCTACATTGGATTACGTACTACCTCTCTCCTGGCTTTCAAACAGTCAGGGTTCATCTGAAACAACATGACAGATGACCATGTCGCTGCCACCTAACCACTTCTGTGATTCTATTTCAGTCAAACCACCTTGCAGGAACAAGCCACGAAAGGGCTGTGAGGCTGAGGGCCACAGTCACACCCATAAGCTAGCACGATGACAGGAGAGTCCACGTCAGCAGAACACCGGGAGCCAAGACCGCTCAGCACCACAGAAAGTGTCAGGGGACCCAGGCCATTACATGTCTACATACTCTCTGTGGGGAACAGCTGGGGGAAGCCTTCTGACCACAACCACATATCAGTAAGAACAGTAATTAAAAATAAAAGTGTCCCAGAGAACTTGTAAGAAGGCCGCAACACCACTCTCAAACTTGTATTTCTCGGATTAAAGCACTAGGTTCTGCTAGGAACTTATTACATGCACGCAAACCACTGACACACTGTTGCCTCTCAAATCACATACTAGAATCCAGACTGCTGATCGTACAGACTAACGGACCAGGTTGTGCCATCCAAAGCACCCTGGCATCACACTGTGTAGACCAAGTACCTGGGCTTCACTTTAAAACAAAAAAAGTATTTATGATAAAAAATGTAAACAAAAATTTACAAAGTTTAGAAATTAAAGGCAGCTTTTTACCCAGCTTTCTGTTTTGTTAAACTCTAATGTGGGTCCAGCAACTGTTCACAAATGATTCCTATTCGGACTCATGGTTTAAAGCCTCCAGACTGAAAAGGCGTCTGAATTCTGACTTCCAAAACACGCTGAACATCCCTGTGTCTCCTGTGCCCACATTTACTTTTATATAAACAGCAGTAATATATGAAATCGGACTGACTTAGGACAAGCACTCCTGTTAAACTGGAGAATATTATTGAACCCCCGCCCCGATCCACAAGGAAAGGACTGCCAAGGAAGCATGTGTGTTTGTGTGTGTGTGTGTGTGTGTGTGGTGTATGGACACACACATGTGGACAGGGAGAGAGAGGTCCATACATGTCTCAATGAAGAAGGCAGTACCAACAGTGCCAGACCATGCTTGCAGCATGGCAGCAGGTGGGGAGAATTATGGTGCTGGGGAGCTGGGGCAGTCCCGTCCAGTCTACATGACCGCAGTGCTATCCTAGCTTCACCAAACTTGCCTGGAGCTCCCCTCCAGACACACAGACTTCTTGTAAGAGGAAGAAGTTCTTACACAAAATGCTCTGTGTTCACATCAATCTGTACTATTCAGAACAAACAGGTTCTGCTGGCAGATTTTGTGAGTTCGCAGGGACATTTAAGCTTTCATTAAACTGGAAAGCAATCAAGTCTTTATGTCTACAAATTAGATATTTAATACTCCCACAAATTTGGCCAAGTCCATGATGATATCTGGGATGTTTTCACCAAATCGTAGACATAAAAATGGAAAATTGTTATCAAACTTGATGAAATAGACTGACGGTTTGGCCTCCACTTGATGAATGACCATGCCAGTCCTCTTAGAGCCGTCCTCTTTGGCATATTCCACCTGTTTGCCTACCAGGCTGTGCACAACCTCTGCCGGCTCCCTTTCTGCTGGAGGAGAATCGTTAGAATTGGGCATAATGCGAAGGTCACCTTCTTTATAATTGTCTAAGAACTGGTACATGTGCAAGACGGGGTCCTTCTTGTAGGTGATGTAGAACCACGTGTTCATGATGGGGGCACGTGCCAGGACCGCTCCACTCGTTCTTGGAGCCGTCCTCTGTCTCAAACATGTGCTCTACCGCCTTGCCGATCATCGTGTGGGCCAGGTGTGCATCGCTGATCCGAGAGGTCGTTGTGGGACGTCATTTTCTTTATCATACTTGCAGACACACCAGCATGGCGTGCATCTGCTCTGGACCGCTGGCCCGTGGTCTTCCCGAATAGGGTCTTCCTTCATCTATATTTAAGTGAGCAGCACAGCTGCCAGACTATGGTGAAAATTGAATACTGTCCGATTTCAAACTTTTCACAGAATCTCAATGTTCTATTAATCCATCATCCAACTGCCTCTTTTACAAGTTCAGCAGAAACATGTGGACTCAAAAGGACTCTGCCAGCTGCACAAGCCACCGACCCGCGCCACACTCCTGCCCTGGCCGGACGGAGCCAGACCATGCCGCGCTGCACCCGCTCCGTTCCACGGCCGCCGCCTGCCCCCCAATAAGTAAAATCTTAAAAAAAAAACAAACCTCTTCTGCACTTTTGAAAGAAAAAAAATGTATAATTTTATTCAGTAAAATCTGGACTATCCTGTTTCTATGCAGTACTAATCATTTCAGACACTACTCTCCTTCATTCCATTTTCTTATGGCTTTTAGTCATTTTTAAATTTTTTTTTTATTCTTTTCAGCTTAACAGAATTCATTGTTTTGGTACCACACCCAATGCTCCATGCAATGGTTGCTCTCCATAATACCCACCACCTGGCTCCCCCAATCTG